>CM018680.1:52214201-52281701 GCA_009363875.1 Mikania micrantha | reverse complement strand
ATGCATAAATGTGTGAGCTTTATGCATAAGTTCCCTTTTGTATGTCCGTCCTAATTTTTGTACAAAAATCCTAGCTTTTCAGTTTGGATCACTTACTTGAAGGTAGATGAGCACTCCTATAGATCCTCTTGCGTTTCCTCTTCCGTTTGGTCGATTAAAAGCTCGATCCTTGAAGTTCCGGAACTCTACTTCGTGTACTCGGGAGAATGTGCTTCCAGCCAAAGGTTCGCACTGTTCCCAAGGCACCACTATTTATAGGCAAGGGCTGGTACTCGAAATCTTGAGTACACGAATTCTGGCGTACTCGAAAACTGGTGTACTCGAAATCTTACCAGTTTCAAGTACACGATCTGTATTCCTCGCCTTGGTTATTTTTCGTCGATTTTCCTACAAGTTACTTATTCGTTACTCGTACGTAGGATCCAAATAACTTGTATTAGAAAATTTGGGATGTTACAAGTCTCCCCTCCTTACAATAGGTTTCGTCCCGAAACCTGCCTCGTTACATATCGAATAAATGAGGATACAACTTCCTCATCTCGTCTTCCAATTCCCACGTCGTGTTGGAACCCTTCCGATGCTTCCACTGAACTCTTACTTGACGAACCGTTTTATTCCGTAGCTGCTTCTCCTTCGTATCCACAATGGCAACTGGTTCTTCAATGTAGTTCCGTCGGTCATCTACCTCAATGTCATCCAAAGAGACATGTGCTAGCTCGTCTGCCAAACACTTCTTAAGATGTGACACGTGGAAGGTAGGATGAATCCCGTTCAGCTCCTCTGGTAGGTCCAGTCGATACGCGACTTTCCCTACCCTTGCTTTTATCTGAAACGGTCCAATGTACCTCGGACTCAACTTTCCTCGCTTTCTGAATCGAATGATTCCCTTCCATGGTGATACTTTCAGCAACACTCGATCGCCAACATCAAACTCGATCGGTCTTTGGCGCTTGTCAGCGTAAGACTTTTGGCGATCTTGTGCAGCTTTCATACGTGCTTTTACCACCCGTAACTTTTCTGCCATATCAATTACTGCAGCTTTATTTCCCATCTCTTTCTGCCCAACTTCTCCCCAGCATACCGGGGTTCTACATCGTCTTCCGTACAACGCCTCGTATGGGGGCATTACGATACTAGAGTGATAGCTGTTATTGTACGAAAACTCCACCAATGGCAAGTGATCATCCCAGCTTCCTCCAATGGAGACAGGCGTTACTGATGTTCAGTCTCGTTCCCATAGCATCGTGAAACTGCTTCCAGAATCTGGAAGTAAACCTCGTATCCCGATCTGACACAATGGAGACAGGAACTCCATGTCGAGTCACAATCTCTTTTACGAACAATTCAGACAACCTTTCGGACGTATACGTTTCCTTGATAGGAAGAAAGTGTGCACTCTTTGTCAGTCGGTCCACAATCACCCAAATGGTATCATGTCGTTTAGCTGTCCTCGGTAGCTTGGTGATGAAATCCATGGTGATGTGTTCCCACTTCCATTCCGGTACCTCAAGATGTTACACATATCTGTAGGGCTTCTGATGTTCAGCCTTCACTTTGGCACAAGTAAGGCACCTGTTCACATACCGCATCACATTAAACTTCATGCCCAGCCACCAATAATCCTGTCGAAGATCTTGGTACATCTTCGTCGCATCGGGGTGCACTGAATAACGTGACTTGTGGGCTTTATCTAAAATCCTCGCTCGAATGTCCCCATTTCTGGGCACCCACATCCGACCGAATCGTATCTTTATCCCATGGTCGTTGTCTTCCAAGTTCTTGATTTGTCCGAAGACTCGTTCAAAACCCACATTCTCTTCTTTCAATCCCTCCTGTTGCGCCTGCTTGAGCTCATTCAGAAAGTCTGGCGTTATCACCAAACTATACGATTTTACCCGTATGGCAGGATGATCAGTCTTGCGACTCAGAGCAACCGCCACCACATTGACCTTTCCCGGGTGATATAGAATATCACAATCATAATCTTTTAGCAGCTCAAGCCATCGCCTCTGTCTCATGTTCAAATCCTTTTGCTCGAAGAAGTACTTCAAGCTCTTGTGGTCGGTATAGATGGTACTCCTTACTCCATACAAGTAGTGCCTCCATATTTTCAATGCAAACACAACTGCAGCGAGTTCAAGATCGTGGGTTGGGTAGTTAGCCTCATGAATCTTTAGCTGGCGCGAAGCATAAGCTATCACCCTTCCCCTTTGCATTAGTACGCATCCCAACCCTTTTCGTGACGCATCGGCATACACAACAAGATCATCATTTCCATCCGGCAGTGCTAGAACAGGAGCTTGGGTAAGTTTCTCCTTTAGCACTGAAAACGCTAGTTCTTGGTTTGGACCCCATTCGTACTTTACGTCTTTCTTCGTGAGCTTTGTCAGTGGCGTCGCTATCTTGGAGAAGTCCTGAATTAATAGCCAGCCAATCCAAGAAAACTGCGTACTTCTGTCGGTGACTTCGGGGGGCTCCATTTCATAATCGTTTCAACTTTAGCTGGATCTACCATAATGCCTTCTGGGTTCACCACGTGCCCCAGAAACTGTACCTCTCGTAACCAGAAAGCGCATTTGCAGAATTTAGCATTAAGTTTCTCTTTCCTCAGGATCTCCAATACCTCACGTATGTGGCAAGCATGGTCTCCCTTGTTCTTTGAATAAATCAAAATATCATCAATAAACACTATCACCGATCGATCCAGCATCGGTCGACATACTCTGTTCATCAAATCCATAAATGCTGCGGGAGCATTCGTCAATCCAAACGACATAACGAGAAACTCGTAATGTCCATAACGCGTACGGAAAGCAGTCTTTGGAATATTCGGCTCTTGAACTTTCAACTGATGGTAACCGGATCGGAGATCTATCTTTGAGAACCAGCTTGCACCTTGCAATTGATCGAACAAGTCATCAATTCTAGGTGGAGGATACCTGTTCTTTACGGTCAACTTATTCAGTTCCCTGTAATCGATACATATACGCATACTTCCATCTTTCTTCTTAACGAACAGCACCGGTGCTCCCCAAGGGGAGACACTTGGTTGTATAAAACCTTTATCGAGGAGTTCTTGTAGCTGGGTCATCATTTCCTTCATCTCAGTTGGAGCTAGACGGTAAGGTGTTTTGGCAACGGGTTTTGCCCCCGGCACTAAGTCGATCTGGAACTCGATTTCCCGCTCAGGTGGTAATCCAGGCAATTCCTCAGGGAATACATCGGGGAAGTTACACACCACAGGAACATCATCAATCGTCCTCGTATCATTACGTTCCTCAATCACATAGGCCAAGTAGGCACCACACCCCCGCCTCATCATATCATCAGCCTTGATCATCGAAATGATTTTCGACGCATACATCGCTCTATCACCATAAACCGTTACGGAACTCCCATCCATCGCACGTAAACATATCATCTTTCGTCGACATACAATGTTAGACTCATATTTGGCTAACCAGTCCATACCCAAAACTACATCGAAGCCTCCTAAGGTTATCAGAAACAATCGGACAGGGAACCTATGACCTTCTATCTCAACATAACAATCATCAATAGCCTCAGTCACCCTGGTTATCTTACCAATAGCCGTCTCTACATCAATTACCCGATCTATCTTCTTAACTTTCCCAGATAACCCATCACAGAAAGTAGAAGATACAAAACTCATACTGGCACCAGAATCAAACAATACAGAAGCAGGAATATTGTTGATAGAAAAGGTACCTGTGACCACGTCCGGGTCCACAATAGCATCATCCCTTGTCATCATGAAAGCCCGTGATTTAGCCTTCTGCTTCTCCTTTCCTTTCTCTTCTTTCTTACCCGAGCCCGAAGCATCGGCCCGTGGTTGTCTGCAATCTTTAGATAGATGTCCAAAGCCGTTGCAGTTCTAGCATCTGGTGGCACTCGGACAATTGCTAGAAAAATGTCCCGTCTTCCCGCACCGAAAACATAAGTTAGTGCCCACCAAGCACTGTCCAACGTGAAATTTACCACACTTGTTACATCGGTTCACATCCTCACGCTTCAACTTCTTGCTTGAAAACTTTCGATTGTCTGTTCGACCCCTCTTAGTCCCGGAAGACTCTTTCACTTTTTCTTCTTCTTTGGCTGGTTCAGCAGACATAACATCATCCCAAACTATCCCACTGAGTTCAACAGTGGAGTCGAACGTCTTGGGAGCATTTGCCTTGACATGAATTCTGACCTTTGGAGGCAAACCCTCCATGTACAACTTCACCCTCCTTTCCTCGGTAGCAACTAGATGAGGTACGAGCCTCGCCATCTCATTAAACCGTGAAGTGTACTGCCTGTGATTCAGGCTTCCAGCTTTCAGCACCAGAAACTCTCTTTCAACTTTATCCAGTTCGTTTTTGGGACAGAACTGTTTAGCGACCAGCTCCCTGAGATCGTCCCAAGTCATCTTCTCCATATCAGCTGCAGACTTGGACTGCTTAATGGTGTTCCACCAGTGTAGTGCCTCCTCGACAAAGGAGTGAGCTGTAAACTTGACAGCTTGATCAATTCGGCACTCACTGATGGAGATAACAGCCTCCATCGCAGAAATCCAGTGGCAGGTGGCCACAACATCCTTCTTTCCATCAAAGGTCGGTGGGTTATATCCCTTGAAGGACTTGTAGTCACAGCCCTTCAGTTTCCCAGTCATAGAGTCGTCGCTCTTAGTCTCGATGATCACCACATCATCTTCTTTGGTGCTTTCTTTAGTTCCCTCAGACTTGTCTTTCAGAGCATCCTTCGGTGCCTTAGCAATCATTGCCGGCATCTTTTCATCCATGATCTTGCAGACTTCATCAGAAATAGCCTTTACAACAATAGGCTCTAGTGTGAACTCCTCTTCATTTTCCGATGGCGCACTATGCTCATCTCCTCCTTCATTGACAGGTTCCTCGGTCTTGGCGTGTGGCTCCCCTGTTCCCTGTGGTTGTTTTCGCAGTCTACCCTTTCGTCCAGCCATCTTAACTTTCTACATAATGCAACAATTGGTGAGTCAGAACAAGAATCAGTTTAGGACGAAATAAGTGTTGTAAATCGTTAATGACGTTGATCAAGTGTTATTAACCATTTACCCAACTCATAGGCTCTAAACGTTTCCCATCCCATCTCTTCAATGTGCATGACACTACATACTTACGTAACCTTACATCTAACCCTTAACTCATACATAATCATCCGGCTCGTGGCATCCTTCTTTGCCAAGATCTCTCAAACTATGGCTCTAATACCAACTTGTGAGGCCCCGAAACCAGGCACCTCACAGAGGTTGGTTTTCATCATAACACATAGCTCTTAAACTAAAAAATTTCATAATCATGCAGCGGAAATGTAAACATAGTTTGATAGATAGAATTCAATAAAGTGTCTGTATCAAAATCATATCGAATTGCCAAAACCAACGGATCGTCTGACTTGATGCCTGAGCTCCATGCCTTCTCTAATCATACCTTCTACCTGACATACATGCTAAATCAAGTCAGCTTATGCTGGTAAGTTCTAGTTTCATAAAACATCGTAAACGTTTTCTTAAGTTAAAACATATTTAACATAAACATCATTTCATACACATAGTCCATAACCTTAGCACATAACATCCTTAACCTCGTCATCATACGTTCCCCTGTCACCATACGAACAGTGGGCTTATGCCGGCACAAGGCTTCATACCCAGTTATAGTCTTGGTTGACTATCATACCCAGTTATAGTCGTGGTTGACTATCATACCCAGTTATAGTCGTGGTTGACTATCATACCCAGTTATAGTCACGGTTGACTATCATACCCAGTTATAGTCGTGGTTGACTATCATACCCAGTTATAGTCGTGGTTGACTATCATACCCAGTTATAGTCGTAGTTGACTATCATACCCAGTTATAGTCGTGGTTGACTATCATTCGTACATTTTCCTATAACACGTATAGGAACATCATTCGTTCATCATACAGGACATGCTAGCATCATATCATCATTCATCGTATTCCTCGTAACATTATAACATTTCATGCTAGTATCTTATCATCATAACATCATCACTTTGTCCTAATATCACAGGACTCATCATATTATGTCATGCCAGCATTATTTCATCATATCATCATAACCCACTAGCAATGAATACATATCATGCTATCATCATATCATCCTATCATACATTCTGGCATTCTTAAACTGTTCATACTAGCATCTTATCATCATAGCATTCTGCCATAACAACAAAGGCACATATCATATCATAACATTTCATCGCATGCTAGCATCATTAACATCATATCATGTACTCATCCTAGCACTCTAGGACATCATCATGGCATCTACTAACTATTGTCATAGTTATCATCATATTGCATGTCATCATACAGTTTTCATCATGTTATGTCTTCATAACTCATTCATCATATGTTCATCATAAGTTCATCCTACTTAACATATTACTTGCACAATTCATCACACAAAATGCATACATGATCATGGCATAACATGCATCATCATAACATAAACACATAACATTTTCACATAATAGTAAGCATGTATGCCAGTCCAAAACATTTAGTGTGAAACAGGGCATCTAGAACTCACCTGATAATGGCTCCTTGTCTTCTTAACCGAACTCCTTAGTCAAGACCTGGGAACCTACATCAGTATATTGTCTCATCACATACCATTCTTAGACTTAGGATATATTCTAAGTCCTCATAGTCAACTAGTTCCCCTTAAGGAATCCAAGTCCTCGAAACTTAGCTAAGTATTCGAAACCCTTGGAATGCATTAAGTTACCATGTACACGAAATCCCATAGTTCACGAAATAGCTGGTACTCGAAACCACCATCTGTATTCGAATTTACCAGTGTATTCGAAATAGCCTGTGTATTCGAAATAACCAGTGTACTAGAAATATTCTGTGTATTCGAAATAGTCTTTGTACTCGAAATAGCCTTGTACTTGAAATTCTAATTATGATTTCGAGTACCCTTTGTGCAGGGTTTCATATACTCAACATTTTCGTCATTAAACACCTCAGAATTTCATCTAAGGCTTTGGGGAGCTAGTTCTAGTTTCCTTAGGGTGTTACCTACATACTGGAACCTCAAAGTCCCGAACTTTATGCATAAAGGTGTGAGCTTTATGCATTAGTTCCCTTTTGTATGTCCATCCTAACTTTTGTACAAAAATCCTAACTTTTCAGTTTGGATTACTTACTTGAAGGTAGATGAGCACTCCTGTAGATCCTCGTGCGTTTCCTCTTCCGTTTGGTCGATTAAAAGCTCGATCCTTGAAGTTCCGGAAGTCTACTTCATGTACTCGGGAGAATGTGCTTCCAGCCAAAGGTTCGCACTGTTCCCAAGGCACCACTATTTATAGGCAAGGGCTGGTACTCGAAATCTTGAGTACATGAATTCTGGCGTACTCAAAAACTGGTGTACTCGAAATCTTACCAGTTTCGAGTACACGATCTGTAATCCTCGCCTTGGTTATTTTTCGTCGATTTTCCTACAAGTTACTTATTTGTTACTCGTACGTAGGATCCAAATAACTTGTATTAGAAAATTTGGGATGTTACAGAGAATAAATAAATTGTTTTGTTAAAAACATTAAACTATTATGTTTTGTAACCCCCGGTTACTATTCAACCTTTTAAAATAATATCAGAGTTGGTCCCAGCAAATTTTTCAATTTTTAAAAACCTTGTCTGACCCTCTTTATTTAATAATATTAAACAAAGTTTAACGCAAACGTAAACGTGCCACACATTTTACAATACTTATTTACATAAGTAAGTTTAAACCAAAATTTCAAACGTTTGCAACAAGGTTTGTTTGTTCGATTCCTGCTCCACCTCGATCCTTACAGCCGTGTACGTCATTTTTGACCTACAAACATCACACAATAATTCCCATTAGTTCATAAGAACTAAGTAAGTAAACCCCAATGGTTTCTCAACAATAAAATGTAAAAATACATTTTTCACAATCAACATTCAACTGAGTCATTTCTATTCGAATTGACTCTCACAATATAAAATATCACATTATCAATCATCAACTATTGCTCACAATAGTTTAATCAATATTACACTATGGGGTTCACATTCCTGTGCTTCCACCATAGCCAAATGCCAGCACCTCTGGCTATCCACCATTGTGGAGTCATATATAATTCAAGTCTTAAGATGTTCACCAACCGGTACTTCCATCTAAGACAATTGACAGCACCTCTGTCTATCCACCATTGTGGAGTCATATATAATTCAAGTCTTAAGATGTTCACCCACCGGTACTTCCATCTAAGACAATTGACAGCACCTCTGTCTATCCACCATTGTGGAGTCATATTTATTTAGTCTAAGATGTTCACCCACCGGTACTTCCATCTAGACAATTGCCAGCACCTCTGGCTATCCACCATTGTGGAGTCATATATAATTCAATCAAATTACTATGATGTTCACCCAACCGGTACTTCCATCATAGAAGTCCCACACTATTATTTACCAAGGTATTGGATTTATAATAGGTTGTTGAACTTTTATCATTCAACATTCCCCTATTACCAATGCCATATTTATTATATAATTTATTCAACAACAATTTCAATGTTTATTATGTGATGTCATAGTTGTGGGATTACTTACCTTAATCAGATAAGGGATTAGCAACTGCAGGCTCCTTTCCTGCTCTATGACTAGTGGTTTGACTTCCACTACCACCACCTAGTTGCAAAATACATATATACAACTAGTTTCAACACATATAACACATACAATCAAGTTCAACATACTTGACTGATTTGATTTGCTCAAAGTCAATTTATCACATAACTGACTCTATCTTACTACGTTTAGCAAGTTTTAGTCAATTATCACACTTATTCATATTTCATGCCTTCCCAGGCAATTTATCAAATAATTGATGTTCATTATATTAGTTACGATTTTTAATCACTTTTTATTATTCAATTTTTATTTTTAGATCATAACTATTAATAACGGTAACATCAATTCATCAAAATCATCATTTAATCTATAGATTATAATCCATAATTTATTTGAAATCATATTCAACCCATCCTGCTAGTTATTATACCATGATATGGGTTTTCATAATAACCGGACATTATCTCGGCTTCAAAACGAAGATTTCACCATCAAAACAGCAAGTTTTTCGTTTCTAACAATCCCTAGTTATCAACTAGGCAATAATCAATACCCATAATCATAGTATTACAATCAAAACTAGATTTAATCCACACAATATTAAACTAGTAGGATAAAACGAACCGTTACCTGATCTGACGGATTTCTATGGTTAAAACAACGATCGAGACTTGAAAACACGATCCTATGCGCGATCTAGATGATTAGAATCCTTCAAAATGAAGGTTCTAAGCTTAAAAATGTTACATTTTTCGTTTGGGAGAAGAACAGATCGAAATAGAAGAATAAAATAAGTTCTGGATGCGATCTGATCCTTAAAACACATTTTTGCCGACATATGGTCCCAGGCGCATCGCCCCAGCTGATGCACCCAGTTGGGGCGTATCTCCCCACATCAGCATTGTCAAATCTTGATCTTGTCTTGTTTTCGCGATTCCGGGAGCATACGAACTCCGTTTTGTGCACGGTTTTCGCCTACGTTCACGATTTTTCGAGCTCTTTCCAATGGTTATAATCTCAAGACCTAAAGAGTTCAAAATATTTGACCTCTTATCTATTGCTATATTCGATTCAGTGTATTTTGAAATCGGAGCCTCGTTTCGCGATTTCGCTTACACTCATTTTCTTCATTTCCGAGTTATGATTCTCGACATGAAATCGGTTGGTCATCTATTTGAATAAGCATTAGGTGATGGATGTTTCTTTGCGATCTACTAACGCCATTTTTCACATACTATCAACCTCTAATAACCAAAATTGATAAATCATCATGGATCTCTAGAACGATCACATGTGCTCTTGCCATTAATGACGTAATTCTCACATGTTTTCAAATCACAACAACCACAATCGTTCAATTAACGATTATTTACAATATATTCATTACTAAAAACCGGGTGTTACAAATCTCACCTCCTTACAAAGGTTTCGTCCCCGAAACGAAACCGCTTATACTTTAAAAGAAAAGATAAAATTTATTCTTCTCATCTTCTGACTCCCACATGGCGTCAGATTCTCTTCTATATTTTTCCATTGAACATTTTCCTGGTTCAAGGACTTGTTTTTTTCAATTGTTTGACCTTTCGGTCTAATATAACTACCGGCTCTTCCACATAGCTTAACTTGTCATCAATTTCCCAAGTCTTCTAGTGGTTCATAAGCCGATTCATCTGCCAAACATTTTCTCAGATATGACACATAAAAAGTATCATGTATACCACTCAGTTCTTCTGGTAGCTCAAGGCGATAAGCAACATTACCTATCCGAGCTATAATTCTGAATGGTTCGATAAAACGTGGCTTAACTTCCCTTGTTTTCTAAAATGTATCACACATTTCCACGGTGAGACTTTTAACAACACAAAATCTCTCACCTGCAACTTAATAATCCTCCTATTTCCCCATTGGAATTTCTAATGGTTGTAACTTACCATAAGGTTTCTGGTGCTCTGCTTTTACCTGCATACAAGTCAAACATTTCGCTACATGTTTAACAATATCTCGTTTCATACCTGGCCACCAATAGTTTACCCGAAGGTCATGATACATTTTAGTAGCCCCAGGATGAATTGAGTACTTCGATTTGTGCGCTTCTTCCAACAATGCAGATTTAAGTGGACAAGTGGGAGGTATCCACACTCGACCCCACCTAGTCTTTAACCCACGACTATCTTCATCAAGATTATGAGCTTGCCCTTTAATCCTGTCACGTTTCCAGTTTTCTTCCTTTAAGGCTTCAGTCTGGGCTTCCTTGATCTGCTCAATTAGCCCTGAAGTAATCACAAGCTGCATAGCTTTCACTTTGATTGGTTCACACTCTTCTTTTCTACTCAAGGCATCCGCCACCACATTCGCTTTACCAGGATGATAAAGGATTTCACAATCATAATCCTTGAGTAATTCCAGCCATCGTCTTTGCCTCATATTCAATTCCTTCTGAGTGAAGAAATATTTCAAGCTCTTATGATCAGTGTAAATGGTACACTTTACACCGTACAAATAATGCCTCCAGATTTTTAAGGCAAATACGACTGCTGCAAGTTCTAAATCATGAATAGGATAATTGATTTCATGGGTTTTCAGTTGTCTTGAGGCATAGGCAATCACCTTGCCTCGTTGCATAAGAACACAACCCAGACCAAGATAAGAAGCATCAGAATATACCACAAAATCATCAGGACCATCTGGTAATGTCAATACCGGTGCCTGAGTTAATTTTGACTTTAACTCTTGGAATGCTTTCTCTTGGTTATCACCCCACACAAACTTAACATCTTTTCTTGTAAGTTTGGTTAAAGATGAAGCAATCTTAGCAAAGTCTTGAATAAATCTACGATAATAACCGGCTAAGCCAAGAAAACTTCTGACATCGGTTGGATTTTTGGGTAGACTCCAATTGGTCACTGATTGAATCTTAGAAGGATCAACAAGAATGCCATCTGCATTTATCACATGTCCAAGAAATTGGACTTCATGTAGCCAAAAGGCGCATTTAGAAAATTTGGCATATAACTTCTCCTTTCGGAGAGTCTCAAGTACCTCCCGTAAGTGACACGCATGATCACCTTCATTCTTGGAATAAACAAGAATATCATCAATAAAAACGATAACAGATCTATCCAACATAGGACGACACACCCGATTCATCAAGTCCATGAATGCAGCCGGTGCATTAGTCAGCCCAAAAGACATGACAAGAAATTCGTAATGACCATATCGGGTTCGAAACGCTGTTTTAGGAATATCTTCTTCCCTAACTTTAATTTGGTGACAACCCGACATAAGATCAATTTTAGAGAACCAAGAAGCCCCTTGTAACTGATCAAAAAGATCATCGATCCGAGGCAAAGGATATTTGTTTTTCACCGTCACTTTATTAAGCTCTCGATAATCAATACACATGCGAAAACTTCCGTCCTTCTTTTTAACAAAAAGAACAGGAGCACCCCAAGGCGAGATGCTTGGACGAATAAAACATTTATCGAGAAGATCCTGCAATTGAGTCATCAATTCTTGCAATTCAGACGGTGCTAAACGATAAGGAGCTTTTGCTATAGGCTTGGCCCCTGGAATAAGATCGATTCTAAACTCAACATCTCTATCAGAGGGGATTCCCGGTAAATCATCCGGAAAAACATCAGGAAAATCCCTAACAATCGGGACATCCTCCAATTCCTTTACTGGTTTCTCAGCATTAATAACATAAGCTAAGAAGGATTGGCCTCCATGATTTATATACTTCATGGCTTTGATCAGAGAACACAAAACAACCCCTCCACGTTTTTCTCCTTGAATGGATAATTCATAACCACTCGGGGTTATCAATTGTATAACTTTGCGGTTGCAAAGAATATTGGCTTTATAAGAAGATAGCCAATCCATTCCAATAACAACATCAAACTCCCCCAATACCATGGGTATTAAATCAACAACATAATCCTCTTTATTGATCGTAAGCTTACAGTTTCGATAAATATCAAACGCACGAAAACTCTTAGAATCAGCAACCTCTACTTCTAACGGTACAGGCAACTTTTCTAAGACAAAAGATGGATGATGCACAAATTTTATAGACACAAAAGATCGATTGGCTCCAGAATCAAATAACACATAAGCAGGTATTGAATTAACAGAGAAAGTACCTGTCACTACATCAGACGTGACTTTAGCCTCCTCTGCAGAAATCTGGAAAGCTCTCCCTTTTGGTTTGGGCGCTTCAGGTTTCTTTCCAGAGCTTTGAGATTTGAACTATCGGCTATCATCACTAATCGGTGCTGCCCTCTTAAGTTCAGGGCACTCACTCCTCCTATGTCCAGGCTTATAACAATGATAGCACGATTGTGGAGTCATATTTATTTAGTCTAAGATGTTCACCCACCGGTACTTCCATCTAGACAATTGCCAGCACCTCTGGCTATCCACCATTGTGGAGTCATATATAATTCAATCAAATTACTATGATGTTCACCCAACCGGTACTTCCATCATAGAAGTCCCACACTATTATTTACCAAGGTATTGGATTTATAATAGGTTGTTGAACTTTTATCATTCAACATTCCCCTATTACCAATGCCATATTTATTATATAATTTATTCAACAACAATTTCAATGTTTATTATGTGATGTCATAGTTGTGGGATTACTTACCTTAATCAGATAAGGGATTAGCAACTGCAGGCTCCTTTCCTGCTCTATGACTAGTGGTTTGACTTCCACTACCACCACCTAGTTGCAAAATACATATATACAACTAGTTTCAACACATATAACACATACAATCAAGTTCAACATACTTGACTGATTTGATTTGCTCAAAGTCAATTTATCACATAACTGACTCTATCTTACTACGTTTAGCAAGTTTTAGTCAATTATCACACTTATTCATATTTCATGCCTTCCCAGGCAATTTATCAAATAATTGATGTTCATTATATTAGTTACGATCTTTAATCACTTTTTATTATTCAATTTTTATTTTTAGATCATAACTATTAATAACGGTAACATCAATTCATCAAAATCATCATTTAATCTATAGATTATAATCCATAATTTATTTGAAATCATATTCAACCCATACGGCTAGTTATTATACCATGATATGGGTTTTCATAATAACCGGACATTATCTCGGCTTCAAAACGAAGATTTCACCATCAAAACAGCAAGTTCTTCGTTTCTAACAATCCCTAGTTATCAACTAGGCAATAATCAATACCCATAATCATAGTATTACAATCAAAACTAGATTTAATCCACACAATATTAAACTAGTAGGATAAAACGAACCTTTACCTGATCTGACGGATTTCTATGGTTAAAACAACGATCGAGACTTGAAAACACGATCCTATGCGCGATCTAGATGATTAGAATCCTTCAAAATGAAGGTTCTAAGCTTAAAAATGTTACATTTTTCGTTTGGGAGAAGAACAGATCGAAATAGAAGAATAAAATAAGTTCTGGATGCGATCTGATCCTTAAAACACATTTTTGCCGACATATGGTCCCAGGCGCATCGCCCCAGCTGATGCACCCAGTTGGGGCGTATCTCCCCACATCAGCATTGTCAAATCTTGATCTTGTCTTGTTTTCGCGATTCCGGGAGCATACGAACTCCGTTTTGTGCACGGTTTTCGCCTACGTTCACGATTTTTCGAGCTCTTTCCAATGGTTATAATCTCAAGACCTAAAGAGTTCAAAATATTTGACCTCTTATCTATTGCTATATTCGATTCAGTGTATTTTGAAATCGGAGCCTCGTTTCGCGATTTCGCTTACACTCATTTTCTTCATTTCCGAGTTATGATTCTCGACATGAAATCGGTTGGTCATCTATTTGAATAAGCATTAGGTGATGGATGTTTCTTTGCGATCTACTAACGCCATTTTTCACATACTATCAACCTCTAATAACCAAAATTGATAAATCATCATGGATCTCTAGAACGATCACATGTGCTCTTGCCATTAATGACGTAATTCTCACATGTTTTCAAATCACAACAACCACAATCGTTCAATTAACGATTATTTACAATATATTCATTACTAAAAACCGGGTGTTACATGTTTTTACAAAAAATTAATATCAATTTTGTTTAATCACTAAATATCATGGTTTAACAAAACCTTAAATGTAAAACTTGCTTAAACTAAATAACAAGTGTTTCACTTCTGTCCAAAGTTGATGCGTTACATCTTATTATTTGAGCCTTATTAAGCATTGTCACATATTTGTGTATATCCTTAAGCATTAGATATTCACATGACATTTTTTTCCTTAAAGCATTGATGTTTCACTTTTGCCCAAAGGTGATGTGTTACATCTATGTTTGCAAACTTAACACGTGCATAATGCCTACAATGTCTCACTTCTTCCCAAAGGTGATGTGTTACATTCCTAATGCACATTTCATTTTCTAATTAATTATTCCTAGTACTTAGATAAATGATTATTAACCGAAGTGAAATCTATTTGTTTAAGTAGAACCTAATCTAGTCTATTAATATGATGTTATAGTAGACTTTTATCACATCTTTATCACTCTAAGTTCTTCTATGTATCCTTAGTATATTACTTTTTCTCGTCTAATTTAATCCACAACTCCCAATATGGGAATTGAAACCTTACTGGTACGAACTACTCTTCTTGGAGAGATTCACTGATGCTTAATCTTTGGATTATTGAGTTCGATTACGCACTGAGAGAGTCTAGACCTCCTGCCCTCTGTAACACCCCGACCAATGGCGAAATCATCGGGACATTCACGAAGTGTAGATTGTTCAAAAGCTCAAGGTTCATTGTATAACTAATCCAAACAATTTCATTAAAAGAAATTCAACTTAACATTCCAGTAACCCTCAATATCCATAATTTATTACATTATAAAAAGGAAATTTACTAAATTTAAAGTCTAAACATAATAAGAAACTAATATTCTAAAATCTAAGCTCTTAGCACTCTTAAGTAGCGTTTCCACCTGAAACATGTTTAAAACAAAGGTCAACTAGAAAGTTGGTGAGCTTCACAGGTTTTATGCACACACACCAAAAATAGTTTGAAATATATAAGTTGTCACATGTGATAATAAGCTAATATGAAATAAAACATGTAAGTAAACCATACGTAGATCAAAAGTTAAGTTGTGACCAAGCTAGCATTCCTAACAATGCCGAAGTAGTAACCTATCACCACAGTTTTACCACAAAGGTAAACCCAGCCTAGGTGGGATGGTCAATCCAATAAATCTGTCATAGTTTACTAAAGTTATGATCAATGCAAGCTCAAGCTAAGTTCACTACAATTTATGTCATAAAGCAAAGTTCACATGGAATAAAGTTTAAAGAAAATTTCATAAGTTGACATGTTTCACCCCTAAAACTTTAAAACAAGTAAAAAGAGGGGCTATGAAGACTCACCTTGATTGATGAGCTAGCCTTTGCAAATAAATGATAGTGTGTAGTCCAAATAGTATCCCACACAATTAACTCAACCTAGTTTGTGAAATCACATATGAACTAATATAACTATGACTTATTTGGAATTTCCTAATACAACTAGATTAGTGTAATTGTATTTCATATGTAAAAGTGCATAAAGGTTTTGATCTAAAAAAGTTTGCATGTTCCACCACTTTAAACTATTTTAAGATTTATGTTGTAAGTGGATAATCTTTTAAAATTTAAATCGTATGCATGAAATAATTATTGTTTAATAAGTTAATAATAATAATAGTGGTAGTAATGGTGATAATTTGTCTTTAATAGATTTAAAGGTTGTTTATAGTTTATATGTTAAACATGATAGTTTAAATCTTAAAAACCAATTAATAATATTTTTATAATAACTATATTGTTATTTAGTAAAACAACTTTGATAAAATATTTTCTTTGAATACACATTAAAATTATGTAAAAATTATTTTAAATTTAATAAATGATTTTACTAATACTATATTATTTGAAAGTTTATAAATATTATATTTCATTTTAAAAGTTAAGGAATAAAGTTTCCTTGTTTTAATTAAAACTTTAATTAACATTATTGAGACATTTATATATCATAAATGTATATTTTTAACATCTTAAGTAATTACAAAGCATAAATTTGGTTTAATTTTGCAAGTTTTATGGATTTAAATTAACTTTCACAAATAAAATCTTAAATAACAAGTATTTAAATTTATAATACAAATATTATAACAATTTATAAAACAATATTATATATATATATATATATTTGTTTCTAAATAACACGTTTTAAGTTAATAAAATTTTTTGGTGAAAATCAAATTTAAAAATAATCATTAAATAAAAAGTTATAAAAAGAATAGCCAAAACCGTCCGCATAGGGCTCGAACCCGAGACCATCTGATTGGAACCCAAGAGCCTAACCAGTTTATCTAGGGCCTTAGCCACGTAAGAAACTCATTTGCATTAAACTAAACATGAGTTCTGGTTTCCTTCCCAATTCCAGATTATAAGTTACGAACCCTAACCCCCCGTTTTGATCTAAAATTCGTTCAAAAAACAATGAAATCAGTTCTAGAACCATAGGGCTATTGTTTGTTAGTAAAAAATGAATGCATTGATGTAAAAATTACTAACCTTTGCGCTCGAATTGATGGTTTTCAAATACGGTTTAGAACTCGATCGTCCGTACCTTAAAACCCTTTGATTTGCGAGCTATGATGTTTGTAAATAGATTTCGTTTGCACAGAAGGTTTTATGGTACTAGGATTCACGATTCTGTGAATTTAATATGATTCTTACATTGGTCATGTTTAGGCTTAGCTTTCGTATGCATTTGAGTTTAAATCTACGAATTCATAGATGATAATGATCCCATAATTTCAATTTTTTTTGATGTTGTCGGCTGATTTGAGATATGGGTTGATGGATCGGGATCCGACATCCATGGTAGCCTCAAGGTGATCCAATTGGGGAAGAAATGTGGGTTTGGGTATTTGGCAATAGTGATCCCTCCATGTTTTCTTTATCATTCCAGTTTTAAACTTATCAAAATGAGTCCTTCAAGGTTTTATACCAACTAAAAAGAAACATGTAAGGTTATAAAATTAATATTTGTAGATATTTATGTATTTTGAGAATTTTATTATTAATTTATAAAAACCTACTCTAAAATTTTTAAACTTGTAAATATTGTCATTATGGTTATTATTATTATATATATGTTTATGTATGTATCCATATTTTGTTAAGAGCATTTATAATAATAATAATAATAATAATAATAATAATAATAATAATAATAATAATAATAATAATAATAATAATAATAATACTAATAATAATAATAATAATAATTTATTATTATTATTATTATTATTATTATTAGTATTATTATTATTATTATTATTATTATTATTATTATTATTATTATTATTATTATTATTATTATTATTATTATTATTATTATTATTATTATTATTATTAGAGTTAATTACACGGATGGTCCCTTTGGTTTACCTAGATTGCACCGATGGTCCCTAACTTCGAGAAATTACAATGGTGGCCTAATACTTTGCAAAACCATTAACATTATTATTATTATTACTAGCTCTATGTATTATATATGTGTGTGTTTAGTACATGTATATATATATATATTTAACGAATTTTAATAAGGTTGAAATTTAAATTTCTCGTTAAAATTCTAGAATTATTTAAAATTATCAAAGTGTTACAGTCTCTGTGACACCCGGCAATTTCAGGTAAATTGCAACTCTTACAACTTTACATTTCACATTCATACTTGTTGCATTTCATTTAATTATGTTTAATTAGATGAGCTAAACACACACAACTGCGAAACGATAGTTCGAGGAACTATCGAATCGTACATTGCACATTGGTTTTGGAAACCAAGGGTGGCAAACACGAACACAAACGCAAAACAATAATTCGGGGAATTATTGGATTGTGCAATACATGTTGATTATGGTTAATCAAGCATGCAAACGGTTCGTAGTGATGAACGCAAACTATCAAAGATAATTCGAGGAATTATCGAAACACACACGACTCTCACGAATGTTGGTGATCAAACTTATGTATTATTATATGATTAAGTGCTAAACATGCATTAGATGTTTAGGATAAACGTTAGGAATCAAGTACGAGCGAAATCGAATCATCGAAATTGAAAAACAAGAAAATGGACCCATCGCGGTACGCGAAGGTCACTTGGCGACGGGCTCTGCGGTACGAGAAGCAGTAGCGGGAACTATGGATCCCGAATTTCATCGTGGTACGCGATAAGCTTTTTGATCGGCCTTCACGGTACGCGAAGGCGATGCAGATGAAAATTCTTATAAAACCAACCCCAATTCATTTTCACTCAGTTTCCTTTCCACTTCTTCGAGTTTCTTCACCACATCTCGACCCAAACCCACTGAAAGCAGCTCCCAAGACCCCTGGTAACATCCTTGAAGCTCTTCCTTGCAACCTCGGAGTGATTTGAAGCCATTGAAGCACAAGGAAGGTGTTGAGGATCATCCACAAGCTTGGAGCAACCATCAAACCAGTAGATCATCATCATCAGAAGCTGTTCTAACATAAATTCTAGCTGCTAAGGTAGTTTTACGAGCTTATCTAGTGTTAGATCGAATATGCAATGGGTGAAAACCCACATGCATGAATATCCACCCACATGCAACTCCATATGGCTATTGTACATGAATTTGTTGGTGATTTTGTGTAATATTGTTATAGATCTACTGATTTTAGAGTTTAGAAATGTTGGATTTGAGTTTGGTTGAGTCATTGATTGATTTGATGATGATTTTGGTACACTTGCCATAAAAGGAAACTTTTATGTTGCAAGTCATAGGTTTGTGATGATCTAGACATGTTAGACATGTCTAGATGTTGTCAAATGCATACTGAAGTGTTTAGAAACACATTTGGATGATTGATTTTGTCAAAAACATGGTTTTGAAGAAACCTTCCATTTATGGAAACTTTTTGGAATCAAAAGAGGGTTTTTGATGTTTTAAGATGTCTTGGTGAACTTTGAGTATTGGGATATGCTTAAAAATGATTTCTAAGCATATTGGAAACTTTGATTTTTGAAAACGGACATTTAAACGGATACTTTCCAAATAAGGAAACTTTATTTGGGCAAAATGGCATAAATGGCGATTTATGCGCAAACGATGTGTTCTAAGCGTATGAACATGTTTTACAAACATACTAGAGTGATTTGTGTTACGAAATGGGATTTCATAACTATACTTTCCAAAAATAGAAACTTTCTAAATATAGAAAGTTTCCACGAAACGAAAACGTTACAATTTTCAAAACTTGCTTTTGTGAAAACATTATGATTGGTTATAGGAATGCATGATGGTGTCTTATTTGCCTTAAGACACATAAAAACAACAAACGTGTCACCAACGATTCGTCGAGTCAACACAAGTCAACACATACACACTCGGTTGAGCACACCGACACTTGGAGTTGTATGGATTACAACACACCACAAAACACATACTCACACCTATATGGTTATAGGTGCATACTAGCAGGTGCTAGCATTCGCAAGACGCGAACACATACAAACCGAAACTGCTCTATCAGGTGAGTTCACGGCCCCTTTTTACATTTTCTACCTTTGGAGGAGAAAACATTGCATACAACTGTTTTGAACAACATACACACTTTTTGGTTACATTTGTACATTCTAATATCGTATATGCATATGTGTGGCATTCATCCACAAAACTGATAAGTCCTCATTAAACACACCTCGAACCGTTAATAGCGCGTTCCGCTTAGCGTGGTAATTCTGAATAGTACTATTTGGGCCTGACAAGCCTCACTGTTGCGCGCTATATGGCCACCCCGACTGGAGGTCGGAACAGTGCAAAATTCACCAAACAACATTGCCATATCTTTTTGGATGGATATGGCGGGAGGCATCATGTTAGCTTCGGTTGCGAACCCACATATGGTATAACTCATATTGACTAGCTATCAATGGATATCGCATTTTATTGAAATGTAAACCTGCAAACATTTACTTTAAACATTTTGATGTTTACTGCTGATATAAAACCTGTGCTCTCACCAACCTTCGTGTTGACCTTTTTCTCGCATGTTTTCTCAGGTAGCTAAGGCACGCGCACAAGGAATAGGATGCTAGGATGGAGTCCATGTATCTACTGTAGTGTCTTAGGCCATTTGATAATATTTAAACATTTGATGGTTCTGTATTGTTAAACACCTTTAATCGCTTTTGATAACTTATACTTTACTTCCGCAAATCTGATTTTACAAAACTGTTTTATCTAAGTCATTGGATGTACGTACGAAACCATACATATAGGTCTCGTAACTGTGTAACTGGAAACTGCGGTCCTGCAGATCAGTCGTGTTGTTCAGGCCGGGAAGGTCGGGGTGCGACAGTCTCCCCTCTTAGGAATTTCAATTCCGAAATTAAGAAGAAACTATAGTGAATAGGTTTGGGATTTGTTATTTGAAAATTTCAACTAAATATTGCTAGATAACATATTTGTCTCTTGAGTTTTCAATTCATTTGTACTAAGTTAACAATAGTTAATTTGTATTAATACAAGGAATACTAAGGCCTTTGATTGAGTTGTAAACAAAAAAATACTCACCCAGTCTTAGTATACAAGGATTAGTTGAGTCAACCAATAGTTTATTGACTGAAATTACCTTTTTTGTTGATACACTTAAATTTATAATTTCCGACGTTGGTCAAGATCTCGGTGCTACTCCCAAAATATTGTTGGTGTTTACATATAGGGTATACTGTAACAACTAGTACCTGACCATCCGGCAAATCCGTACGGTACGTATACTTACACCTATAACTATGTGTGAGTGCTATGTGATAAATAGTGTGTGACAATAAGTCAGTGAAAACAATTAACAATTGTATATATATTTCAATGAGAATTGAGATACAAATATACAACCACACATGTGAAATAACAGTTGTGAAAAAAAATGACAAAAACATATCGGTTGCGATCCGATATTCACAAATAACAGGAATCAGATGGCCAACAATTCAGTGAGGAAACAATGTGAAATTATTCATAACAATGTGAAAATAACTATATTTAGTTGAGTCCGTCTGTGAGAATGTACAATTCAAAACAACAAATCAGTATCGTTTATGAATGATGAACTGACAGTGTGTTTGCGGGGGTGACGATTCACACAAACATATCTGTGGGTTTAACATTCTGAACGACAACTGAAAAAATAGAAAACCAAATCAGAAAGTGAAACGTATGATCGTATTCGTACAGTTAGCGCTCTCTACGAAAACGCGCGTAAGTTAAGTTTTCTGACGAAGTGACGAAATTAAATGATTACGATCTTTAAAATAATAAAAATTAAATAAAAATATTATCTACGAGGAATTACCACATAAAAAGAATTTAAATTAAAGTATTTTTAATAAAACGATACGTAATTAACGTAAAATCGTAAACTAATGCGACCGATCAAGACCGAACACACGAATAAACTACCGGGGTAAAACCCATTTATTCCATCTTCCTCCTCATTTTAGTTAAATTTTTTTCTCTCTCCACCTTCAAGAAATTGTTCTCTCTCTATACTCTCTCTAACTTCATCAACACTCCACCATAGCAAATCATCACCATATTAGGTGTTCTTTGTGTCTAAGCGACCCTCTCGACAAGTAGAACACAGAAGTACAAGGGATCTAGTAAAAAAAGAGATCAATTGGAGGATAATCTAGAGAGAAGATATGGCCAGAAGTTGGTTTTCACCGTCTTGAACGTATGTACTTGGAAACCGGTTTTTACCACCTAAAACCTCTTAGATCGGGCACGAAATTGGACTAGAAACACAACTAACATGTCAAGTTGTTAGTTGAAGGATCAAAAATGGTCGGATACGGCTGAAATCGTTAGCATCGGTGGAAGAACATGGATAGTATCGATGGGACCTGCAGAAGTGCAACTTAGTTCCTTCAAACTTGCTAACATCGGTGGCTTTACCAGCTTGTACTCATCGATATTAACAGATGTGAGCTTAGAAACGATTGATATTAAGGTGGCTAATACTATAGAATCGATGAAATACAAGTTCAGGAAATCTAGCTTGTGTAGACATTGCTAAGATCGAACACCCTAGTATCGATGATCAAGAAGACCTGTCGAACTTATCAGTGTCGATAGGAGGAGGGACTGCCATGAACTCTCGATGTCTTGGTCGATTTTAGCTACATTATGGAGGCCAAAACTAGTAGTCAAAGAGCATTGTCGGTATTAACCATGTTGATTTCATAGAATCGATGGGAACCTCCTGTCGAACCTGATAGTGTCAACCGACCTTGGGCTGGAAATTCTTGATAGTAGATGATCTAATAACCATCGATATTAATTATCACCCTCCGATACTAATATTTGAAGTGAGCTTAAGGATGCTTAAACCAAAAGTAATCACTATCAACTAAAAATAAAGCTATGGGATTGAGTAGGGTAAGATCATGTTAATGAGAAACTAAGTTTGAACCATCCATATTAATCTTAACTATTCTTAAACATTATTAAATTGTTAGACTAATGTTTTATGAAACAAAACATGAGTTAAACAATAACAGGTGGACCACAATAAAGTAATCAAGAATAAGAACACTTAAGAATTTTGTTTAAGTGTTAAAAGAGATCTTATATTTGAAACTTAGTTTTATAAATTAAACCTAATGTTTTATTCAAATAAATTTAATTAACATTATACAAATAAATTCTTTTACAATATAAACATAAATTATTAATAAAACACTTTTTGTATAAAATAAGTGTAACATTTGTGTGGAGCATGAAAGCTTAAAAACCTAATGTTTTCTATTGATTTAAAACATGTTTTAATTGCAACCCCACCTAGATATAGTGGGTTAAACGATTAAGGGTAAGGGCTTATTAGAGATAGTGTCATAAAACTAAATATTTTTAACCTAGTAGCTCATGAAAGGACTTTTTAGGACACTTAGTCGGATTGCACAGTTCCCCTCACAACTATTAAACATATACTAATGTTAACGATGTGAACACAAACAAATCAAACACAGGTTGAACACCATTCATCTACAAGCAACGAGCACATGCATATCTTGAGTCTTAGTCAACCACTTCAACTACAAGGTGAGTTGATATGCCCATTTTCTAATATTTTGATTTTAAATGCGGGGCTGAGAACCATGCTAACTCTTTTATTTTTAAAAGTTTTAGTACTTTATTTCAGATATCATATGATTCAGGTAATAAGGATTTTATGCTTATTATCATACTTTTATCATATCATTATGTGTGCTCGTGTGTGAAATGACAATTGTGACAGATCGAGAATGATATCATGATAATATAAGTTCATGATAACGACCAACTCAATTGTATGACAATTTATGAAAACTAGAGTTTATATCACTGGGATTATAACACGTAGATGACAAAGAGATATCACTGAGACAATCACAAGAATGATGATCATGATAACATAATTTCATGTTGATATCGTTCGACACATTTACTAACACAATGTAATAAGATAAGCTCTTATAACACAATGTCAAAGTCATTGAGAACACAGAACATTGAGAATTAATGACACTGAGATAACAGTTGAGACTTTTACTTGTGATATCAAGGATGACATCATGATAACATAACTTCATGATGTCAGTAATGATCAGCTAACATAGACTATCAAGTCTCAATCTTATAGGTATCGTTGGGGGATATCTATAGGCTGGGCTACTCCGTAAGGAATAGATAACAAACACAATTACGTCTTTACACTAAAATATTGTGGAAAATCAAATTGGGGACTAATATGTGTGAGCTGAAATGGATATCCATAGTTACAATACAGTTGGTGTGGAGTTCAGTTAAGCATGTGGTGGGCTGGCGGCTTCATTCATGATACGTGTGCCCTATATATAAACATGCTTAGCTGGACGATATATTATCTGTAGGTGTAAATATTGAGAGGACATTGGTGTGAGATAATGAGAGACAAATTAAACCAGACTTGTGTTTGTAATCATGAATTAGAAATAGTAAATTTTAAATCATTTTCCAATTACTAAACTTATGAACTCACCAACCTAGTGTTGACTTGTTTTAAATGCATGTTTTCTTAGGTGACGAACATGTTTAGTCACCAAGCATCATGGATTAAGCTAGAGGATTCTTTAGAAGACCTAGCTTACTTTTGTGTGTGCGTATTTTGAACGACATATTTGTGAATCATATTTTTTAAATCTTTTTGCCGATACAAGATAAAAACCATATGATTCTTTTGAGTAGATTTACTTAGTTAAATTATGAACACGTACAGTGTAATTTAACTTTGTAATTCTATCTATTGAATTCCATGTTAGCATTTCTTATTATATATCATGTGCCAAGTAAACAATCTGATCATTTCGAATATCACACGATATCGCGTCCCGAGAACCTTCCGCTCGACGAGAAAGTCGATCCAGCCCGCCGGTTCGGGGTGTGACATATACCACAGCCAACCCACCACACCAACCATACTTTGAAAGCATACCAATCACCTACCAATACCACACAACATAAAATGTTTCACTTTGTTAGGTGTTTACACGTAGTTTACCCTATAGTTCTACACTCAATTTATGAATCCTAACATTGGTCAAGCTTTCGAATCTACTCCCAATGTACTGTTGGTGCTATTATATAGGGTATACCGCAGCCAACCCACCTAATGAACGATACTTTGGAAGCATACCAATCACCTACCAATATAACACAACATAAAACTGTTTCACTTTATTTTGATGTTTACATGTAGTTGGCCCTATAAGTGTGGTTCATACTTTCAACCGACTGAGTTTAAGTTTATCATCCCAAAATTTTCAACAGTTGTGTACCTTATCTCGCATTTGTAGGATTCACATGTATTGCAAATTCTCGTTACGTGTGCACCCATAACGAAAATTTGTCGTGCATGTTTACCCTACTCGCTGCTTATGGCACACAACTGAATGGATACAAGTTTCTTTAGTAGGATGGGATTCCTAAGGTTCCCTGTTCATCCAAATAAGTTAATGTTGATAGACCTATCATCAAATTCTTTTACTTTAAGTGGTCTATCTAGTTTGTGTTCTACCAAGTAAGCCCTCAATTCATCAAATATAGTTTTACTATCAGTATTAAAGTTTATTAACACCTAAGCAATACATCGTTGATCAGGAATGTACCGTTTACCACATCCTGATTTTCTTGTGCATCTTTGACATTTAGTTGAAAAGTTCGAGCACGAGCTCTTCCTTGGTTATTTCCCGCAAGCCTTGGGCATTGGTTTGTGAAATGGTTAGGGTCGCCACATTCAAAGCAGGCCCTTCCATTTGTTATGGCAGGGATGGCCGGTGCAGCTGGTTGGTGGTTTGTTTGTTGCGCAACTTGGGTTTCATGACTTTGTTGCACTGGAGGTCCAATTCGGCAAGTTTGAGCAAAATGGCCATATCTCCCGCATATGGTGCGAACACGAAAAGGTTGATTTTGAGGGTGATGCAAACTACAAGTGTTGCAGAGGGGTTGAGACCCCGCATAGGGTTTGTTGTTTAGGTTCAGTGGGGCTTGTTGATTCAAAGGTACAACAGGATTAACATGGGTCACTAAAGTGAAATTTTGGCCATTTTTCTTACGTTTGTTGGAATTTAAAGCGTTGGGAGATTCAGAATTGTCTTCCTTAAAGGGTTCATCAGCAGTGGACTTGGCCTTCATCAATTTGGTCCCTTTCCTTGTTAAGGTACTAGCTCTGACATGATTGTCAGTTAGAGTAGCAACCAAACAAATAGCATCTTCCACTATGGCAGGTTTCTTCCCAAAACAGGTATCTCATATTTGCATGGGTAGGCCACTAATATACTTCTCAATAGCTCGAGAAAGTGGAGTGACCATATGAGGCATCAAAAGACTAAGTTTGTGGAAACGGTTAGTGTAAATCAGATTCTCCCCACTCTCCTGTTTAAGGTCCCAAAGCTCAGACTCAAGTTTACTCATCTCGCTGAGATGAAAAAATTCGTGAGTAATTAATTGTTTGACCTCATGCCAAGTGTAACATCCTGTTTTGAAAATATAAATAAAATACTCTCGTTTATAATTAAGATATTATTAGTCAAAAATATACAAAAAAAGATCAATTAAAACGTAATGTCTTGTCTAATAATATAAAGTACTTATTTTATAAATATGATTATTTGAGAGTATAAGAGTAGAAATAAACGTTCAAAATTTTTAGCATGCATTTAAACGAATATTTAGGTTGAAACAATTATTAGAAATAATCGTTGTTTGAATGATCAGTTACTCTTATTGGAGACCGCCTAAAATTCATAAAATATATTATAATTAAACATTCTCCGTTTTTAACGAAACTTAGGTCAAAACGTAGAGAAAAATGAGCTGATTCTAACAGTATTTTTAGAATTTTATAAAACATTATATTTTAAAATTTATAAGAGAAAACCAAATTTTGAGCTAAATTAATTATAATAATAAATTAATATATATTTTACATTTCAATTCAATTGAAACAAATTGTACAGATATGTTACGTGGAGCAATTATGTGCAATTGAAATGACTCATTCGATCAAATACAGACACACGTATAAAACCTAAGTGTAGAATATTCTTGGCCATTAAGTTTAGAAGTACTATAAATACAATCAAAATTTACTTCAATTATACATCAAAAAAACATACACAATATATATATATATATATATATATATATATATATATATATATATATATATTACAAGGTCTAGATGCTAGGAGTTACCGTTCAGTATAAAAAGTTTAGATTAAGGAGTTGGTTCGTTTAGGTATATTATTAGAGTTCTTAGTTAAACTTATAAATTTAAGGGTTTAATATAATATTCATTTATAGGTTTAGGATTGAGATCCGACCCTATGTATAAAAATAAATTATAGTTCATTTTAGGAACAAAAACTAAACATTATCAAGAATTGTTCTTGCAAAATAGTTATAAGGATAGATAAACTAGAAATGATGCCAAATTATATAAAAAAGTTTTAAGCTGTTACCTAGCCAATCAAAAGTTCAGGTGAATACATTTAACTTGTTTTTAAATATAAATGCATTTTTTTAGCATTGCATGTTTAAACTTTGACGCATAAAGGGATACTACGCGACCAACGTTTTGGCTATTAGTATACGTATGGTTTGCAAATTGTATCCGCATATGGGTGAAATTCTCATACGTGGCTGGTATAGGCGGGCTGGAAGGTTAAACGTAAGACGTACTCTGCAGGCAACCTAACGAGTGACCAGCTGTGGGCTGGAGGGAACAAAACGTAAGACGCGTTGAACTGTAGTTCCTAACCAGCGACAGTTATAAGACAGTGTATGCAGTAGTTGTATCGATCAGTGAAATAACCTGCTAAATGTGTAGTATTGCCAATATTACTTATAGTTAAAGGACCGAACATGCTATGCTTACATATCGAGTCTGTTATTTGTATTCACCAACATTATGTTGACGTTTTATTTTCAAAAACTTTTTAGGTAATAATGAAATATAAAAGAGAATCAAGATTAGAGATTCTTGGCGTATGATGCCTTGAATAAGATCTTGTGGTGAGACCATGGAGCTATGCCTCCAAGTCATGTATAAACCGGATATTTTAAAATGATTTGCAATTATGTGTTTGTGAAAATCCAGTTTACTATAAATTGAAATGATGGTGTTCATACCTATGCGTATGAAACTTTAAAAATCCTGAAATGTTATTTTGAAAAATATTAACAAACAATGAAAATGTGATTTTTCATACTCACGCGTATGAACTATTTATAAATCATGAAAAGCGGTTTTCACATCCATGCATCTGAATTATTTGTAAAATTTTGAATTCATGAAATAAGGCTTCCGCTTTACGTATATGAAAAAGCGTAATAAACTCTGTAGCTTTCTTAGCATTAAGAATCAAAAACTCGAGTCTTCTACCTCAGAGCCTCGATTTAGCAATGGAATTAGTGAAGCTAGTGGTTTAGTAGCAAAAGCGGATTCAAATGAAAAGTAGAAGACTCGAGCTTTTGATTCTTAATGCTAAGGAAGCTACAGACATGCCAGATGTCATTACTTGTACGTTTCTTATCAACAATATTTGTGCTAAGGTTTTGTTTGATTCATGAGAAAATCAAATCTTTATTGATTATGAATTATGTAAATTTCCAAATGAACCACTAGTGAAATTAGATAAACCTTATCTGGTAGAAACTGCTAATGGTGATCTTGTTAAGATAAAATAGGTTCAAGTAAATTGTTAGATCACTCTCTGTAACACACGATATTACAGTAAAAGTATTGCCTATGATACTATCTGTTTTTTATGCGATAATCAGAATGGATTGGTTTGTTATGAACCATGAATGTATCTTTTGTGATACCAATTCTATTGAAGTCTGTACTCTAATGGGAAGAAATTGATCATCTAGGATGATAAGCTAACAAATCATGCTGGAATCATCTATATGATTAAAGCTACTAAATGTTTGAACAAAGGTTATTTAACTTATATAATCTTAGTTCCTACTGAATATCAAGAAAAGAAGGAACTGGAAGGCATATCTATTGTAGCTTGTTTTCTTGTTGTGTTTCTCGCTAAATTACTCGGGTTACCATCAGAACGATAAGTAGAATTCAATATCAATTTGGTACCATGTATGTCTCTAATTGCTAAATCTCCTTATAGATTGGCCCCGACTGAGATGTTAGAGCTCAAGAAACATTAGAGAAGGCATTGTAAAAAAAGTTTTATTCGACCTAACTCATCATCTTGGGAAGCTCGAATCTTTTTTGTTAAGAATAAATATGGGTCGATGCAGATGTGCAGTGATTATAGGGAGCTAAATAAGGTGAGTATTAAGAACAAGTGTCCATTCCCACGAATTGACGATTTATTTAATTAACTTCAAGGAGCTTGTTATTTTTCAAAAATTGATCTTCGATCAGGATATTATCAGTCGAAAACTCAGGAAGAAGTTGTTCCTAAAACTGTTTTCCGTACAAGGTGTGAGCATTATGAATTCAATGTTATGCTTTTGGACTTACTAATGATACAGTTATCTTTATGGACATGATGAATCGGATATGCAAACCTTATCAGGAAAAATTTATCATTGTATTAATTGATGATGTTCTTATTTATTCAAAAACAATCGAGAATCATGCTATACATCTTTGAACTTTACTTGAATAACTACGACATGAGAAATTTTATGCTAAATTCTCTAAATGTGACTTCTAGCTCACAGAGGTACAATTTCTAGGGGATGTTACTAATGCTTAAGGTATTCAAGTGGACCCATCTAAGATAGAGGCTTTTACCAAATGGAAAAACCCCAAGTCACCAACAGAGGTGCGTAGTTTCTTACGCTTGGTCGGTTATTATCATTGGTTTAATAAGAATTTCTCCTGAACAGCCGTTCCTATCAACTTATTGATTAGAAAATGAGAAAATTTTGAATAGTTTTCTAAACAATATGAATCTTTCAAAATTCTTAGAAGATAAGTTGACCCACGCTCTGATCCTAGCATTACCTTAAGGCGTTGAATACTTTGTTGTCTATTGTCATGCTTCTCACACATGATTATGATGTGTATTGATGAAACAAAACAAGGTGATTGCTTACGCATCACGTCATTGAAGATTCAAGAAAAGAATTATGCAACTCATGATTTGGAACTAAACACCGTGATCTTCGCATTGAAATCGTGGACGCATTATTTGTATAGAGATCATTTCATGCTTTATGCTAACCATAAGAGTTTAAGGCATATCTTTAGTCAAAATAATTTTACAGACTTGTAATAACCCAGCATGTTAAAGCTTATCACTTTAAACATCATATGAATACGAAAACTAACCCAATTTCTTGCAAATGATAATCGAATCAATGTTTACGATTTTTTTGAAACGAACTTCTTCAATCTACTTGACCAAGGTTAGTTAAACCAAACATCTTGTAAACCTCAATATCTTTGGTAAGACAAGTTTTTATTGTATGAATATCTAAACTAACTCATTTGTGCACCACATTCATGAAGTAAGGTAATCATGCAAGGAAAATTATCATTGCGGGTGCACACGGAACGATAATTTGCAGTGCATGTGAATCCTACTGTAAAGGACAATGGACATAAACGAAGCAAACTTTGAATACAAATCCTGAAAGAATTAACATGCGACAATGAAGGTGAACGGAGATAGTAGATAACTATGACTATAAAATTTTCTATCATGAGAGAAAGAAGAATATTGAAGCAAATGTCTTCAGCCGAAACGAAGCAAAGAAACCAAAAAGTGTATGTGCTCCAGGACTTGAACTACAAGTTAATTTGATTAGTAAAAATTAATGAAGCACATAAACAAGCCCAAAAGGATGAAAACAATGAAAAAGAAGTAATGAAGTGCGTGACTGAACAACTAGTCAAAGGAGACGATGAAATTCTTCAGATAAACGCAAGAATCTGGGTGCCGGCCACTTGCATACTATTAGAAAGGATGTTAGAAGAAGTTAGCAAATCTAATATATAATGCACCCAGAAAATGATATATATATATATATATATATATATATATATATATATATATATATATATAAACTTAAGGGAAAACTATCGATGGATCGGAATAAAGAAAGATATATTTGCATATGTTGCAAAATGTTTAACTTGTTCTCAAGTTGAAGCATAACATTAGAAGCCTTCCGGTACGTTCCAACAACTTGAATTTTCAATCTGCAAATAATAGATGATAACTATGGATTTATAACCAAACTTCCTCAAACTAGTTGTGGAATGGTACAATTCGGTAATAAGGTAAAGTTAAGTCCACATTATGTTGAACTTTTAAAATTATTAAACAAATCAGACTAGTGACTATCAATTACCAAAAGAGAGTATACAATGTTTTTCATGTTTCTAATCTTCAAAAATACTTGGCCGATGAATCATTGTTAATTTCTCAACAACAAGTTGAGGTTAATGAAAAATTTAAAATTTATCAAACAACCGAACAAAATCAATGACCGAAGAGAAAAGAAAATCAAACGCAAAAATTTGATATTATTTATGGTAAAATTGAACTCCAGACGTATTCATATATATATATATATATATATCCACACCTTCTTCAATAATCTCGAGGACGAGATTGAAACAAAGGTGGGGAGGATGTAACATCCTGTTTTGAGAATATAAATAAAATACTCTCGTTTATAATAAAATATTATTAGTCAAAAATATATAAAAAAAAGATTAATTAAAACATAAGATCTCGTCTAATAATATAAAATAGTTTATTTTATAAATATGATTATTTGAGAGTACAAGAGTAGAAATAAACATTCAAAATTTTTAGCGTTCGTTTAAACAAATATGTAGGTTGAAACAATTATTAGAAATAATCCTTGTTTGAACGATCATTTACTATTATAGGAGACCGCCTAAAATTAATAAAATATATTATAATTAAACATTCTCCGTTTTTAACGAAACTTAGGTCAAAACGTAGAGAAAAATAAGCTGATTCTAACATTATTTTTAGAATTTTTTAAAACATTATATTTTATAAGTTATAAGAGAAAAAAAAATTTTAAGCTAAATTAATAATAATAATAAAATAATATATATTTTACATGTCAATTCAATTGAAACAAATTGTACAAATGTGTTACGTGGAGCAATTATGTGAAACTGAAATGACTCATTTGATCAAATACAGACACACGTATAAAACCTAAGTCTATAATATTCTTGGCCATTCCGTTTTGAAGTACTATAAATACAATCAAAATTTACTTCAATTAGACATCAAAAAAAAACATACAATATATATTTGAGAAGGAAATTACAAGTTCTGGATGCTAGGAGGTGCCGATCAATATAAAAAGTCCAGATTAAGGAGTTGATTCGTTCAGGTATATTATTTGATTTTTTAGTTAAACTTATAAATTTAAGGGTTTAATATAATATTAATTTATAGGATCAGGGTTAAGATCTGACCCTATGTAGAAAAGTAAATTATAGTTCATTTTAGGAACATAAACTAAACATTATCAAGAATTGTTCTTGCAGAATAGTTATAAGGATTGATAAAACAGAAATGCTGCCAAATTATACTAAGAAGTTATAAGTTGTTACCCAGCCAATCAAAAATTCATGCAGGTGAATACATTTAACTTGTTTTTAAATATAAATCCATTTTTTAGCATTGTATGTTTAAACTTTGACACACAAAGGGATACTACGTGACCAACATTTAGGCTATTAGTATACGTATAATCTGCAAATCGTATCCGCATATGGGTGAAATTCACATACATGGCTGGTACAGATGGGCTGGAAGGTTAAACATAAGACGTACTCCGCAGGAAACCTAACTAGTGACCAACTGTGGGCTGAATGGAACAAAACCTAATACGTGTTGCGCCTTAGTTCCTAACCATTGTATGCAGTAGTTGTATCGATCAGTGAAATAACCTGCTAAATGTGTAGTATTGCCAATATTACTTATGGTTAAAGGACCGAACATGCTATGCTTACATATCGAGTTTGTTATTTGTATTCACCAACATTATGTTGACGTTTTATTTTCAAAAACTTTTCAGGTAATAATGAAATGTAAAAGAGAAACAAGATTAGAGACCCTGGAGCTATTGGAGCTATGCCTCCAAGTCATGTATAAACCGTATACTATAAAAATGATTTGTCATTATATGTTTGTGAAAATCCGGTTTACTATAATTGAAATGATGGTGTTCATACCTATGTGTATGAAATTTTATGAAATCATAAAAAGTTATTTTGAAAAATATTAACAAACGATAAAAATGTGGTTTTTCATACTCACGCGAATGAACTATTTATAAATCATGAAAAATAGTTTTCACATCCATGCATGTGAATTATTTGTCAAATTATGAATTCATGAAATAACGCATCCGCTTTACACATGCGAAAAATACTAATAAACTCTGACCAAGACATATTCATGAAACCATTTCGGGTCGCAGAGCCCGGGCTGGCAAGAGCCCGGGGTGTAACACCAAGTTAAGGCCATAGCAGTTTCTGCACCTCTAGTTCGTTTCTCTGTATTCCACCAAGTGAGTTCCCTTTTCTGAAGGACACTAGTGGCATAACGAACCTTAAGGTTCTCGGGGTAGTTAGATTGAAGGAAGGTAATTTCCATGCTTTCAAACCACTAAAGCAGTCAAGTGGCCTCTTCAGACCCAAGAAACTTGGCAGGGTGGCAAGAGTTGAAATGCTTGTAGGTGCAAGTTTGGTTTGCACCCTCACCATTCCTATTGTTGTTTTGAACCCAATTGACTTGATAGAGTTGAGTCACAAGGCCAGGTAGGACTATGGCTATTTACTGAGAGATGATGGCAGCCAATTCTTGTATATTGGGGTTATTGGTGTTGTTGGTGTTATTAGTATTGGTGGTGTTGGTGTTATCAGCATTGGTGGTGTTTGTGTTGTGGTTGACATTTTCGGTATTGGTGATTTTATTGCCATTGTTGTTGGCATCACTAGCAGTTGTGTTGTCGGCATTGTTGACGTTAGCATTGTTTGCGTTGTTGGCAATGTTGCGACGAGGAGGCATGATTCTACAAGAGTTCAAATAAAAGATCAGAACTGTAAAACTCATATTTCAAAATAAGGAACTTAGAGTTCAAATGATAATTCAATCACAAAGAAATACACAGATTGTATTCCCAAAGGAATACTTTTGACATATCAAAGTGCTTAAGTCCAATTAACTTTCAGAAAGACATATTTTAGCCTATAGGTTCATACTCACTTCAAGGGTTCCCAGGAAAGCATTAGAGGTCTATCGGTAGATTTGGATTTATACGAAATGCTTTCCTATATAGAACTCCCCAAAGTACATGTACTCCCCCTTTCCAGATTGTATGTGTTTCCTAATCACTAATGTGAACCTAAAGACTATTGATGAGATTCAATGATTTAATTAGACTTGTAAGTCTGAGAGTAGTCTTCGTAGTGAGGATCCTCTTGCAAGACGTAAGAAAGGGGTCACGAAGTTTAGAACCCTAAGTCTAGTATGTGCATATTAGGTATCCTAACTATGTTCATAGGATTGAATTATCAATTAACTAGTCAAGTAGCACAAAGTAGTCACATAATCAAGTTTGACATATCATGGCAACTATATAGTTCAAACTGAGAGTTCATAACCTAATCATGGCAACTATAGAGTTCAAACTTAGAGTTCATTACCTAGTCATTCTATGGTTATAGTCTAGGTCATTCATTCTTAATAACCTAATGTAACATCCCAAATTTTCTAATACAAGTTATTTGAATCCTACGTATGTGTAACGGATAAGTAACTTGTGGGAAATCAGACGAAAAATAATCGATAAGGGTCTTGGGGATCGTGTACTCGAAATGAGGGAGATTTCGAGTACACCATATTTCGTGTACAGGAGATTTCGAATACAGGGACCCTCCCTATAAATACCAGTGCCTTGGGATATGTGCGAACCTTTGGCTGAGCACGCTCTCTCTCGAGTACACGAAGTCGGAACCAAGAAACTTCAAGGATCGAGCTTTTGATCGACCAAACGAAGGAGGAAACGCTCGGAAATCTACAGGGGTGATCACCTAACTTCAAGTAAGTGCATGATGCCAGTATGCTATGATGGTATGATGAAACGATGCTAGTATGACATGCCTAAGATGCCATGATGACTGCAATGAATGATGTTATGATGCTAGCAGTAAATGTTATGATGATTATGATAAAAGATGATATAATGCTAGTATATCATGTATGACGAACGAACGGTGTTCCTATACGTGTTATAGGATATGTATGAAAGATGTACCAGTTCTTGTGCTGGGTAGGTATGAGAGTCAACCACGACTATAACTGGGTATGATAGTCAACCACGACTATAGCTGGGTATGATAGTCAACCACGACTATACCTGGGTATGATAGTCAACCACGACTATAACTGGGTATGATAGTCAACCACGACTATAACTGGGTATGATAGTCAACCACGACTATAACTGGGTATGATAGTCAACCACGACTGTAACTGGGTATGGAGCCTTGTGTCGGCATAAGCCCACTGCTCGTATGGTAGCAGTGGAACGTATGATGATGATGTTAAGGATGTTATGTGCTAAGGTTATGGACTATGTGTATGAAATGAGGTTTATGTTAAGTATGTTTAATGTTCTTTTATGAAAACTAGAACTCACCAGCGCAAGCTGACTTGATTTAGCTTGTAAGTCAGGTTAAGGCTAAGGCGAAAGAAGTTATGGAGCTCGGGGCATCAAGATAGAGAATTCGATGGTTTTGGCAATCCAATATGTTTTTGATACAGACACTTTACTGATTTCTGTTTATCAAACTATGTTTACATTTCCGCTGCATGATTATGAAAGTTTTTAGTTTAAGAGCTATGTGTTATGATGAAAACCAACCTCTGCGAGGTGCCCGGTTTCGGGGCCTCATACATGCTTATTGTTATGTCTATGATGTTATGCGCTTATGATGATAATGAATGAATGATGATATGCCATGACTAGATATACATGTTTATGTGATAGCATGATTTATGCATGAAAGTATGTTAAGTATGACGAATGCATGATAAATGAGTTATGATAATGAATGACATGCCATGATAATGATGCTAGCATATGATATGATGATGACTTTATGATAACATGCTTCATGATGGTAACTATGATAATAGTCATAGGAGTATGACAAGGTCCTAGGTTGCTAGGATGGAAGCATGATATGTAGGCATGACGACATGATGTTATGATATGATAATGATGCTAGTATGTTATGATGAACTGTGCATGATGCCAGTATGCTATGATGGTATGATGAAACGATGCTAGTATGACATGCCTAAGATGCCATGATGACTGCAATGAATGATGTTATGATGCTAGCAGTAAATGTTATGATGATTATGATAAAAGATGATATAATGCTAGTATATCATGTATGACGAACGAACGGTGTTCCTATACGTGTTATAGGATATGTATGAAAGATGTACCAGTTCTTGTGCTGGGTAGGTATGAGAGTCAACCACGACTATAACTGGGTATGATAGTCAACCACGACTATAGCTGGGTATGATAGTCAACCACGACTATAACTGGGTATGATAGTCAACCACGACTATAACTGGGTATGATAGTCAACCACGACTATAACTGGGTATGATAGTCAACCACGACTATAACTGGGTATGATAGTCAACCACGACTATAACTGGGTATGATAGTCAACCACGACTATAACTGGGTATGATAGTCAACCACGACTGTAACTGGGTATGGAGCCTTGTGCCGGTATAAGCCCACTGCTCGTATGGTAGCAGTGGAACGTATGATGATGATGTTAAGGATGTTATGTGCTAAGGTTATGGACTATGTGTATGAAATGAGGTTTATGTTAAGTATGTTTAATGTTGTTTTATGAAAACTAGAACTCACCAGCGTAAGCTGACTTGATTTAGCTTGTATGTCAGGTTAAGGCTAAGGCGAAAGAAGTTATGGAGCTCGGGGCATCAAGATAGAGAATTCGATGGTTTTGGCAATCCAATATGTTTTTGATACAGACACTTTACTGATTTCTGTTTATCAAACTATGTTTACATTTCCGCTGCATGATTATGAAAGTTTTTAGTTTAAGAGCTATGTGTTATGATGAAAACCAACCTCTGCGAGGTGCCCGGTTTCGGGGCCTCATACATGCTTATTGTTATGTCTATGATGTTATGCGCTTATGATGATAATGAATGAATGATGATATGCCATGACTAGATATACATGTTTATGTGATAGCATGATTTATGCATGAAAGTATGTTAAGTATGACGAATGCATGATAAATGAGTTATGATAATGAATGACATGCCATGATAATGATGCTAGCATATGATATGATGATGACTTTATGATAACATGCTTCATGATGGTAACTATGATAATAGTCATAGGAGTATGACAAGGTCCTAGGTTGCTAGGATGGAAGCATGATATGTAGGCATGACGACATGATGTTATGATATGATAATGATGCTAGTATGTTATGATGAACTGTGCATGATGCCAGTATGCTATGATGGTATGATGAAACGATGCTAGTATGACATGCCTAAGATGCCATGATGACTGCAATGAATGATGTTATGATGCTAGCAGTAAATGTTATGATGATTATGATAAAAGATGATATAATGCTAGTATATCATGTATGACGAACGAACGGTGTTCCTATACGTGTTATAGGATATGTATGAAAGATGTACCAGTTCTTGTGCTGGGTAGGTATGAGAGTCAACCACGACTATAACTGGGTATGATAGTCAACCACGACTATAACTGGGTATGATAGTCAACCACGACTATAACTGGGTATGATAGTCAACCACGACTATAACTGGGTATGATAGTCAACCACGACTATAACTGGGTATGATAGTCAACCACGACTATAACTGGGTATGATAGTCAACCACGACTATAACTGGGTATGATAGTCAACCACGACTATAACTGGGTATGATAGTCAACCACGACTGTAACTGGGTATGGAGCCTTGTGCCGGTATAAGCCCACTGCTCGTATGGTAGCAGTGGAACGTATGATGATGATGTTAAGGATGTTATGTGCTAAGGTTATGGACTATGTGTATGAAATGAGGTTTATGTTAAGTATGTTTAATGTTGTTTTATGAAAACTAGAACTCACCAGCGTAAGCTGACTTGATTTAGCTTGTATGTCAGGTTAAGGCTAAGGCGAAAGAAGTTATGGAGCTCGGGGCATCAAGATAGAGAATTCGATGGTTTTGGCAATCCAATATGTTTTTGATACAGACACTTTACTGATTTCTGTTTATCAAACTATGTTTACATTTCCGTTGCATGATTATGAAAGTTTTTAGTTTAAGAGCTATGTGTTATGATGAAAACCAACCTCTGCGAGGTGCCCGGTTTCGGGGCCTCACAAGTTGGTATCAGAGCCATAGTTTGAGAGATCTTAGCATCCAAAATGCTAAGACTTAAACTGAGAATGGGATTAAGTGACGCGGATTGCCAACCACGGATGAACGGATGCCACGAGTTGAATGTTTATGTATGAGTTAAGGGTTAGATGTAAGGTTATGTATGTAGTTAGTGTCTTGCGCATTGAAGAGATGGGATGGGAAACGTTTAGAACCTATGAGTTGGGTAAATGGTTAATAGCACTTGATCAACGTCATTAACGATTTACAAAGCTTATTTCGTGCTAAACTGATTCCTATACTAACTCATCAATTGTTGCATCTTGTAGATAGTTAGATGGCTGGACAAAAGGGTAGACCACATTAGCAACCACAGAAACCCGAAGAACCACGTGTCGAGGATGAAGAACCCGTCAATGAGGGCGACCACGAGCACAACGAGCAACCTGAGAATGAAGACGAGTTCACTTTAGAGCCTATTGTGGTAAAGGCTATTTCAGACGAGGTATGCAAAATCATGGATGAGAAGCTACCAGCCTTGATTGCTAAGGCACTGAAGGATACTCTGAAGGACAAGTCCGAGGGAACCAAGGAAAGCTCTAAGGAAGATGAGGATGTTGTGATCATCGAGACTAAGAGCGACGACACTATGACTGGGAAACTGAAGGGCTGTGACTACAAGTCCTTCAAGGTATGTAACCCACCGACCTTTGATGGAAAGAAGGATGCTGTGGCTACTTGCCACTGGATATCTGCTATGGAGGCTGTTATCTCCATCAGTGAATGCCGAGTCGACCAATCTGTTAAGTTCGCAGCTCACTCTTTTGTCGAGGAGGCACTTCACTGGTGGAACACCATTAAGCAGTCCAAAGCTGCAGCCGAAATGGAGAAGATGACTTGGGACGATCTAAAGGAACTGGTCACAAAGCAGTTCTGTCCCAAGAATGAGCTGGATAAGGTTGAAAGGGAGTTTCTGGTGCTGAAAGCTGGAAGTTTGAACCACCGCCAGTACACGTCGAGGTTTAACGAGATGGCTAGACTTGTTCCTCACTTGGTTTCTACCGAGGAACGCAGGGTGAAGTTGTACATGGAGGGTTTGCCTCCCAAGGTTCGGATTCATGTGAAGGCGAATGCTCCCAAGACTTATGATTCCACTGTGGAGCTTAGTGGCATAATTTGGGATGATGTTATGTCAGCCGAACCAGCCAAAGAAGAAGTAAAGGTGAAGCGTGAGGATGCGAACCGATGCAGCAACTGTGGTAAAATTCACACCGGACAGTGCTTGGTGGGCACTAACCTATGTTTCCGATGCGGAAAGACGGGGCATTTTTCCGGCAATTGCCCAAGTGCCACCAGATGCTACAACTGCAACGGGTTTGGACATCTGTCTAAAGATTGCAGGCAACCACGGGCCGATGCTTCGGGCTCGGGTAAGAAGGAAGAGAAAGGAAAGGAGAAGCAGGAGGCTAAAGCACGGGCTTTCACGATGACAAAGGATGATGCTATCGAGGACCCCGATGTGGTCACAGGTACCTTTTCTATCAACAATATTCCTGCTTCTGTATTGTTTGATTCTGGTGCCAGTATGAGTTTTGTGTCTTCTACTTTCTGTGATGGGTTATCTGGGAAGGTTAAGAAGATAGATCGGGTATTTGATGTAGAGACGGCTATTGGTAAGATGACCAGGGTGACTGAGGCTATTGATGATTGTTATGTTGAGATAGAAGGTCATAGGTTCCCTGTCCGATTGTTTCTTATTACCTTAGGAGGATTCGATGTGGTTTTGGGTATGGACTGGTTAGCCAAATATGAGGCTAACATTGTATGTCGACGAAAGATGATATGTTTACGTGCGATGGATGGGAGCTCTGTGACGGTTTATGGTGATAAAACGATGTATGCGCCTAAGATCATTTCGATGATCACGGCTGATGTTATGATGAGGCGAGGGTGTGTAGCCTATTTGGCCAACGCGATTGAGGAACGTACGGATACGAGGACGATTGATGATGTTCCCGTGGTGTGTAACTTCCCCGATGTATTCCCTGAGGAATTGCCTGGATTACCACCCGAACGGGAAATTGAGTTCCAGATCGACTTAGTGCCGGGGGCACAACCCGTTGCCAAAGCACCGTACCGTTTAGCTCCAAACGAGATGAAGGAAATGATGACCCAGCTACAAGAACTCCATGATAAAGGTTTTATACGACCGAGTGTCTCTCCGTGGGGAGCACCGGTGTTGTTCGTTAAGAAGAAAGATGGAAGTATGCGTATGTGTATCGATTACAGGGAACTGAATAAGTTGACCGTAAAGAACAGGTATCCTCTACCTAGAATTGATGACTTGTTCGATCAATTGCAAGGTGCAAGCTGGTTCTCAAAGATAGATCTCCGATCCGATTACCATCAGTTGAAAGTTCGAGAGCAGGATATTCCAAAGACTGCTTTCCGTACGCGTTATGGGCATTACGAGTTTCTCGTTATGTCATTTGGATTGACGAATGCTCCCGCAGCATTTATGGATTTGATGAACAGGGTATCTCGACCGATGCTGGACCGATCGGTGATAGTGTTTATTGATGATATTTTGATTTATTCAAAGAATGAGGGAGACCATGCTTGTCACATACGTGAGGTATTGGAGATCCTGAGGAAAGAGAAACTTTATGCTAAATTCTCCAAATGTGCTTTCTAGTTACGAGAGGTACAGTTTCTGGGTCACGTGGTGAACCCAGAAGGCATTATGGTAGATCCAGCTAAAGTTGAAACGATTATGAAATGGAGCCCTCCAAAGTCACCTACGGAAGTACGCAGTTTTCTTGGTTTGGCCGGCTACTATCGGAGATTTATTCAGGACTTCTCCAAGATAGCGACGCCACTGACGAAGCTCACGAAGAAAGACGTAAAGTACGAATGGGGCCCTAACCAAGAACAAGCGTTTTCAGTGCTAAAGGAGAAACTTACCCAAGCTCCTGTTCTAGCACTGCCGGATGGAAATGATGATCTTGTTGTGTATGCCGATGCATCGCGACAAGGGTTGGGATGCGTACTGATGCAAAGGGGAAGGGTGATAGCTTATGCTTCGCGCCAGCTAAAGATTCATGAGGCTAACTACCCGACCCACGATCTTGAACTCGCTGCAGTGGTGTTTGCATTGAAAATATGGAGGCACTACTTGTATGGAGTAAGGAGTACCATCTATACCGACCACAAGAGCTTGAAGTACTTCTTTGAGCAAAAGGATTTGAACATGAGGCAGAGACGATGGCTTGAGCTTCTAAAGGATTACGATTGTGATATTCTATATCACCCGGGAAAGGCCAATGTGGTGGCGGATGCTCTGAGTCGCAAGGCTGATCATCCTACCATACGAGTAAAATCGTATAGTTTGGTAATAACACCAGACTTTCTGAATGAGCTCAAGCAGGCGCAACAGGAAGGATTGAAAGAAGAGAATGTGGGTTTTGAACGTGTCTTCGGGCAAGTCAAGAACTTGGAAGACAATGATCACGGTGTGAAAGTACGATTCGGTCGTATGTGGGTACCCAGAAATGGGGACATTCGATCGAGGATTTTAGATGAAGCCCACAAATCACGTTATTCTGTGCATCCCGGTGCGACAAAGATGTATCAAGATCTTCGGAAAGATTATTGGTGGCCGGGCATGAAGTTTAATGTGATGCAGTATGTGAACAGGTGCCTTACTTGTGCGCAAGTGAAGGCTGAACATCAGAAGCCCTACGGATATGTGCAACCTCTAGAGGTACCAGAATGGAAATGGGAACACATCACCATGGATTTCATCACCAAGCTACCAAGAACAGCTAAACGACACGATACCATATGGGTGATTGTGGACCGACTGACGAAGAGTGCACACTTCCTTCCTATCAGGGAAACGTATACGTCCGAAAGGTTGTCTGAGTTGTTCGTGAAAGAGATTGTGGCCAGACATGGAGTTCCTGTCTCCATTGTGTCAGATCGGGATACGAGGTTTACTTCCAGATTCTGGAAGCAGTTTCATGACGCCATGGGAACGAGGTTAAATATAAGTACCGCCTATCACCCTTAGACGGATGGACAGTCGGAAAGGACTATCCAAACGTTGGAGGATATGCTTAGGGCGTGCATTATCGATTTTGGAGGGAGTTGGGATGACCACTTGCCATTGGTGGAGTTTTCTTATAACAACAGCTACCACTCCAGCATCGGAATGCCCCCATATGAGGCGTTGTACGGAAGACGATGTAGAACCCCGGTATGCTGGGGTGAAGTTGGACAGAAAGAAATGGGAAACAAGGCTGCCGTGATTGATATGGCGGAAAAGCTACGGGTGATAAAAGCACGTATGAAAGCTGCACAAGATCGCCAAAAGTTTTACGCTGACAAGCGCCGAAGACCAATCGAGTTCGATGTTGGCGATCGAGTGTTGCTGAAGGTATCACCTTGGAAGGGAATCATTCGATTCAGGAAGAGAGGAAAGTTGAGTCCGAGGTACATCGGACCGTTTCAGATAAAAGCAAGGGTAGGGAAAGTCGCGTATCGACTGGATCTACCAGAGGAGCTGAACGGGATTCATCCTACCTTCCACGTGTCACATCTTAGGAAGTGCTTGGCAGACGAGCAGGCGCATGTTCCTTTGGATGACATTGAGGTAGATGATCGACTGAACTACATTAAAGAGCCAGTTGCCATTGTGGATACGAATGAAAAGCAGCTACGAAATAAAACGGTTTGTCAAGTAAGAGTTCAGTGGAAGCATCGGAAGGGTTCAGACACGACATGGGAATTGGAAGACGAGATGAGGAAGTTGTATCCACATTTGTTCGATATGTAACGAGGCAGGTTTCGGGACGAAACCTATTGTAAGGAGGGGAGACTTGTAACATCCCAAATTTTCTAATACAAGTTATTTGAATCCTACGTATGTGTAACAGACAAGTAACTTGTGGGAAATCAGACGAAAAATAATCGATAAGGGTCTTAGGGATCGTGTACTCGAAATGAGGGAGATTTCGAGTACACCATATTTCGTGTACAGGAGATTTCGAATACAGGGACCCTCCCTATAAATACCAGTGCCATGGGATATGTGCGAACCTTTGGCTGAGCACGCTCTCTCTCGAGTACACGAAGTCGGAACCAAGAAACTTCAAGGATCGAGCTTTTGATCGACCAAACGAAGGAGGAAACGCTCGGGAATCTACAGGGGTGATCACCTAACTTCAAGTAAGTGTTCTAAATCAAAAAGCTAGGATTTTTATGCAAAAGTTAGGATTTTTATGAAAGGTGAACTTGTGCATAAAGCTTGCACCTTTATGCATAAAGTTCGGAACTTTGAGGTTCCAGCATGTTGGTAACAACATGAGGAACCTAGAACTAGCTCCCCAAAGCCTTAGATGAATTTCTGAGATGCTTAATGACTAAAGTGATGAGTACACGAAATCCTGCACAAAGGGAACTCGAAATCATACCTAGAATTTCGAGTACGTGGCCATTTCGAGTACATGGCCATTTCGAGTACAAGGTTATTTCGAATACACAATTTATTTCGAATACAGATGATGGTTTCGAGTACCAGCCATTTCGTGAACTCCAGGAATTTCGTGTACATGGGTTTCGAGTATGGGATGTTTAACGAACCTCAAGTGTTTCGGATACTTAGCTAAGGTTCGGGAACTTGAGTTCATAATGGGGACTAGTAGGCTATGAGGACCTAGAATAATTTCTAAGTCTAAGAATGTGATGTGATGGAATGTAACGAGACGCCGTAACTGATGTAGGTCCTTAAGGCCCTAGCTAAGGAGTTCGGCTAAGGATAACAGGAGTCTACTATCAGGTGAGTTCTAGACGCCCTATTTTATGCTTAATGTTTTGGGCTGGCATACATGCTTATTGTTATGTCTATGATGTTATGCGCTTATGATGATAATGAATGAATGATGATATGCCATGACTAGATATACATGTTTATGTGATAGCATAATTTATGCATGAAAGTATGTTAAGTATGACGAATGCATGATAAATGAGTTATGATAATGAATGACATGCCATGAATGATGCTAGCATATGATATGATGATGACTTTATGATAACATGCTTCATGATGGTAACTATGATAATAGTCATAGGAGTATGACAAGGTCCTAGGTTGCTAGGATGGAAGCATGATATGTAGGCATGACGACATGATGTTATGATGAACTGTGCATGATGCCAGTATGCTATGATGGTATGATGAAACGATGCTAGTATGACATGCCTAAGATGCCATGATGACTGCAATGAATGATGTTATGATGCTAGCAGTAAATGTTATGATGATTATGATAAAAGATGATATAATGCTAGTATATCATGTATGACGAACGAACGGTGTTCCTATACGTGTTATAGGATATGTATGAAAGATGTACCAGTTCTTGTGCTGGGTAGGTATGAGAGTCAACCACGACTATAACTGGGTATGATAGTCAACCACGACTATAGCTGGGTATGATAGTCAACCACGACTATAACTGGGTATGATAGTCAACCACGACTATAACTGGGTATGATAGTCAACCACGACTATAACTGGGTATGATAGTCAACCACGACTATAACTGGGTATGATAGTCAACCACGACTATAACTGGGTATGATAGTCAACCACGACTATAACTGGGTATGATAGTCAACCACGACTGTAACTGGGTATGGAGCCTTGTGCCGGCATAAGCCCACTGCTCGTATGGTAGCAGTGGAACGTATGATGATGATGTTAAGGATGTTATGTGCTAAGGTTATGGACTATGTGTATGAAATGAGGTTTATGTTAAGTATGTTTAATGTTGTTTTATGAAAACTAGAACTCACCAGCGTAAGCTGACTTGATTTAGCTTGTATGTCAGGTTAAGGCTAAGGCGAAAGAAGTTATGGAGCTCGGGGCATCAAGATAGAGAATTCGATGGTTTTGTCAATCCAATATGTTTTTGATACAGACACTTTACTGATTTCTGTTTATCAAACTATGTTTACATTTCCGCTGCATGATTATGAAAGTTTTTAGTTTAAGAGCAATGTGTTATGATGAAAACCAACCTCTGCGAGGTGCCCGGTTTCGGGGCCTCACACCTAATTCTTTATAACCCAGGCTCTGATACCAATCTTTAACACCCTGACCAATGGCAGCATCATTGGGGCATTCACGAAGTGTAGAATGTTCAAAAGCTCAAGGTTCATAGTATAACTAATCCAAACAATTTCATTAAAATAAATCCATCTTAACATTCCGGTAACCCTCAACATCCATAATCTATTGCATTATAAAAAGGAAATTTACGAAATTCAAAGTCTAAACATAATAAGAATCTAATATTCTAAAATCCAAGCTCTTAGCACTCTTAAGTAGCGTTTCTACCTGAAACATGTTTAAAACAAATGTCAATTAAAAAGTTGGTGAGCTTCACAGGTTTTAAGCACACACAACAAAAATAGGTGAAAGATATAAGTTGTCATATGTGATAATAAGCTAAGATGAAATAAAACATGTAAGTAAACCATAAATAGATCAAAAGTTAAGTTGTGACCAAGCTAGCATTCCTAACAATGCCGAAGTAGTAACCTATCACCACAGATTTGCCCCAAAGGAAAACCCAGCTTGGTTGGGATGGTCAATCCAATATATCTATCATAGTTTACTTAAGTTATAATCAATGCAAGCTCAAGCTAAATTTACTACAGTTTATGTCATAAAGCAAAGTGCACATGGAATAAAGTTTAAAGAAAAGTTTAAAAGTTGACATGTTTCACCCCTAAAACTTTAAAACAAGTAAAAAGAGAGGCTATGAAGACTCACCTTGATTGATGAGCTAGCCTTTGCAAATAAATGATATTGTGTAGTCCAAATAGTATCCCACACAATTAATTCAACCTAGTTTGTGAAATCACATATGAACTAATGTAACTATGACTTATATGGAATTTCCTAATACAACTAGATTATTGTAATTGTATTTCATATGTAAAAGTTTATAAAGGGTTTTGATCTAAAAAAGTTTTTATGTACCGCCACTTTAAACTATTTTAAGATTTACGTTGTAAGTGGATAATCTTTTAAAGTTTAAATCGTATGCATGAAATAATTATTGTTTAACAAGTTAATAATAATAGTGGTATTAATGGTGATAATTTGTTTTTAATAGATTAAAAAGTTTGTTTATAGTTTCTATGTTAAACATAATAATTTAAATCCTAAAAATCAATTAATAATATTTTTATAATAACTATACCGTTATTTATTAAAACAACTTTAATAAAAGATTTTCTTTGAATACACATTAAAATTTTGTAAAAATTATTTTAAAGTTAATTAATGATTTTACGAATACTATATTATTTGAAAGTTTGTAAATACTATATTTAATTTTAAAAGTTAAGGAATAAAGTTTCCTTGTTTTAATTAAAACTTTAATTAACATTATTTTGACATTTATACATCAAAAATGTATATTTTTAACATCTTAAGTAATTACAAAGCATAAAATTTAGTTTAATGTTGCAGGTTTTATCGATTTAAATTAACTTTCACAAATAAAATCTTAAATAACAAGTATTTAAATTTATAATATAAATATTATAAAAATTTTTAAAACAATATTATATGTATATAGTTTCTAAATAACAAGTTTTTAGTTAATAAAGCTTTTTGGTGAAAACCAAATTTAAAAATAATCATTAAATAAAAAGTTATAAAAAGAATAGCCAAAACGGCCCCCCTGGGGCTCGAACCCGAGACCATCTGATTGGAACCCACGAGCCTAACAAGTTTATCTAGGGCCTTAGCCGCGTAAGAGACTCATTTGCATTAAACTTAACATGAGTTATGGTTTCCTTCCCAATTCCAGATTATAACTTACGAACCCTAACCTCTCTTTTGATCTGAAATTCGTTCAAAATACAACGAAATTAGTTCTAGAACCATAGGGCTATTGTTTGTTAGTCAAAAACGAATGCATTGATGTAAAAATTACTAACCTTTGCGCTCAAATTGATAGTTTTCGAATACGGTTTAGAACTCAGTCGACCGGATAATGAAATCAGTTCTGTGAATTTAAATCTACGAATTCATAATCTGATAATGATCCCATGTAGTTCGTGAATGTTTAAATTTCGAATTTTTGTTGATGTTATCGGCTGATTTGAGCTATGGGTCGATGGATCGGGATCCGACATCCATGGTAGCCTCAAGGTGATCCAATTGGGGAAGAAAGGTGGGTTTGGGTATTTGGCAATAGTAATCCCTCCATGTTTTCTTTAACAATCCAGTTTTAAACTTGTCAAAATGAGTCCCTCAAGGTTTTATACCAACTAAAAAAACATTTAAGGTTATAAAATTAATATTTGTAGATATTTATGTATTTTGAGAATTTTATTATTAATTTATAAAAACCTACTCTAAAATTTTTAAACTTATAATTATTATCATTATGGTAGTTATTATTATTATTATATATATATATGTTAATGTATGTATCCATATATTGTTAAGTGCCTTTATTTGCATTATTATTATTATTATTATGATCATGATCATCATTAACATTATTATTACTAGCTCTATGTAATATATATATATATATATATGTATGTATGTATGTATGTATGTAGTACATGTATATATATTTAATGAATTTTAATAAGGGTGAAATTTAAATTTCTAGTTAAAATTATAGAATTATTTAAAATTATCGAAGTGTTACACCCTCATTGATAAAAACACTGCTGAGGCTAAACTACTGCATGAGAAATTGAAGAAGGCTAATTGGATGGCTCTCATATTTATTAAGAATTCCAACAGCCCAATCATTAGAGGAGCCATTACTAACTTACCTAATGCCAAAGCTTATCTGGATTCTGTGGTGGAGAAATTCAGAGGAACCTCCAACGCACATGCTAGCACCCTAATCATTAAATTGGTGTCTACGCATAATGATGGGGTCAGTGGCATTCGTGAGCACATGATGATGAAGGAAATGACCCGTAAATTCAAAGGATTAGACATGAAAATCAATGATGATTTATTGGTTCACTTAATTATGACTTCTCTTCATGCGTCTTATGAGGCCTTCAAGATCAACTACAATACCTAGAACGACAAATGGATGATGAATGAGTTGATTTCCTTGTACATACATGAGGAAGAGCATCAGAAGCTCGAGAAAATTAATGTTGCTTACCTGAAGGCTGCTAGTTCAAATAAAAGGAAGAAAAATTCTCAAAGGATGCTTCTAAGGTCCCTAAATTTAATGCAGGTGCTTCTTTCAGCTCTAATAATTCCAATGGCAAGCCCTACTGCAAGTTATGACGAAAGGTATGACATAAGGAAAAAGATTGCCCTGATTTCAAAGAATAGCTGGCTAAAAGAGGTAATCATCTTCATATAATAAACGAGTCCTTTAATTTTAATGTTCCAACTAATACATGGTGGTTTGAATCTGGTACTATGGTTCATGTGACCAAATCTACTCGGGGATTCCTTACAATCCGGAGGCTGGAAAGAAACCAAAGAGCACTTAATCTTGGAGATGGAAATGAACTATCTGTTCCTGCCCTGGGAACCTTAGAATTAATAATGTGCGTTAGGTTTCCTGGTCCATTTATGATTTGCGTAAAGTCCAATGGATCTGAACCAGTACACCATGCCAGTACTCCTCAACAAAATAGTGTTACTGAAAGGAGAAACAAAATACAAATGAACATGGTTCGAAATATGTTAGCTAACTCAGATTTACCCTCATTCCTTTGGACCAAGGCCTTAAAGACAACAGTTCATATATTCAACAGAGTTCCTTCGAAATCTGAAGCTCCTTATGAACTTTGGACAGGAAGGAAACCGAGTCTTAGATATATGAAAGTATGGGGTTGTCTTGTCGAAGTTAAACTCTATAATCCCTTCTTAAAGAAGATTGACATGAAAACTGTTACATGTTACTTCATTGGGTATCCCAATCACTCAAAGGGTTATAGATTCTATTTTCCTTCCCACTTCACTCGCATTGCAGAAACAAAGCATGCTCATTTCCTTGAGGATTTTAAGGTCACTAAGAGGAGCGAAAAATCCTAATTTGCAAGAAGTATTGACGTGGGGGGGGGGACGCTTGTCGACTAATTTACCTCCGATAACTCGTCTTGTACACCATTCTACTCTGAACTTCACTGCACCAACTCCGACACAATCAAGGATTATTACGGCTCCAAATGTTATCGAGATTGAAGGCACCTTAACTGATCAACATCAACACAATACCGGCCATGCTGAACCGCTAATCAACTCAGGAGGTCATCTAGGCCTACAATGTCTACTAACTTTGATGATTATGTAACCTACCTGACTTAAGCTAAAATGGATGCCAGAAAGTTTAATGATCCTACCTCTTATCATGAAGCCGATACTAGGATCAGTCTACTGAATGGAAGAAAACTATGAATGATGAGCTTGACTCCATGAAGAAAAACGATGTTTGGTATTGGTAGAATTACCCAACGGAGTAAAACCTGTGGGATGTAAATGGGTGTTCAAAACTAAAATGGATCAGAATGGGAACATTGAACGTTTCAAAGCAGGATTGGTTGCAAAAGGTTTCACTCAAAATGAGGGAATTGATTATCAAGAGACTTCCCATCTACCAGTTGCTATCTTACACTCTTAAGATTGGAATAAGAATCGGATATGGTAGTAGGAGATTTGACCTTCTATAAGGTGATGGTGGTGGTGTTTCCGCGCTTGGTGCCTACAGAGCTGTCATTATTGTCGACATCAGCCTCGTCCATGATCTCAAGGGTATATGAGACGTCGTGCTCGTTGTAACATCAGTGCCGGAATCGTACCGGAACAATGATCTCAACAGTGCCATGAACAGTAATCAGGTACAAACTATACATATTTCATTTCGTGTCATGTTCATATTATATATCATTATCATTTTGTATTATCAAACAGTGAATTCAGAATCATTTCAGAGAAACAAAACTCAGAAAACATGTTCATCAGTCAGATAATTATATGGCAATACAGAACTATCATGTGATTATTTGTTAGGATTTTATTATGTATCAACGTATGTGAGGCTTTACAGATCAAAACACACGGATGTTGTTACGTGAATGCTAAATTGACGGATTATTCGTATAGGTGACGATCTGTACGAATAAATCTGAAAATTTAACGTTCTGAATGATATCCGATAATTAGAAAACAATATTGAAAAGTATAGTTATCGTCGTGTTCGTACGGATGACGATTCGAACGAATACGGGCGACAACTGTACGATTCGATTTTAAACAGTTAAATTAAATAATTCTGAAAATTTTAAATAAACAAAAGATGTTTAGTTAATTTACTAGGAATAACCACCACCAACCTCTCTCTCTCTCTCTCACAATTTCGTTTTTTTTCTCTCTCTCTAAAATCTCTTCCACCATCTTCTCTTTACAAGATCTTCCTCCATTCTCGACCATTTCAAGCATTCTTGGTGTCAAAATGACCATCTCACCACGTAGATCGCGAAAGTACAAGATATTTAAGCTTTCATCCATCGATTTTGAGGTAAATCTCTAGTTTAGTTTCGATTTTGGTGTGAACTACGAATCCTATGATCTTGTGTTGTTTTAACCGACCTAGGCACTTAGTAACACTGAGACGAACTAGTTAAACAATTGGGATTCTTTAGAAACAACTTGCAGGACCTATAGCTCGAAGATGATGAAGAAGATCAGCCATGGCTGATTGGGTTGCGAACCTGTAGGTGGCCGGGGAGTTTCACAAAACCATGGGCCACGAACCTCCTATCAGCCACAACATCTGCTAGCCGAACCCTTGATTTGGCCAAACCTATGCTGTCACGAACCCTACGGCCGAAGCTTGCAGTGGCTAACTTGGAACCCACGAACCTTGATGTAACATTAATGCCGGAAACGTTACCGGAACAGTGATCTGTACAGTAACATGCACAGTAACTTAGGCACAAACTATGTGAACTATTGTATGCTATTGACATTTAATTCATGACACTAAAACTATTATTCTATCGTTTCTGAAACCTGACTTAAATCTCATGGTTTAATAGTCAGAAACATGTCAGACAACACCGAACTGACACACAGATGCTTGATTTAATGCTATTATGTATAAACGTATGTGAGGTTAAACAGAACAAAACCATAACGGTTGTTGTTATGGATTGCTAAACCGATGAATTATTCGTATAGGTGACGATCTGTACGAATAAATCTGAAAGTTTAACGTTCTGAAATGATGATTGAAAAGTAGAAAACAAGAATCAGAAAGTGAAACCAACGCCGTGTTCGTTCGGGTGACGATTCGAACGAATACGCGCGATGGTGACGCGTTCTAACGAAACGAAAACAAAAGACGATACGAACGAAAATAAATTAAGAAATTTTAGTATTTTGTGTTTTACAATTTTGAAACTCATCAGAAATTAACCAAAGAAACTATTTTATTTGAAACGCTTAAATAACGCGCGTTACGTTCCGGAAACGCAACGAAGACGAAAACCTAGCAACTGAAATGAACCCGAACACCCTCGGGGTATTTAAAGGCTAAATGAAGCCTTTCATTTCAGTTTTATCATTTCACTCTCTCTCTACATTCACATTCCCGAACCTCCACCTTCTCTCTAGATTTCCAACTTCAAATCGCGATATCTCACTCGTTTGTGGACGAAATCGGGGGTTCTTGGTGTCCACACGTAGCTAGCAACCTCCTCTACAAGGAAGTACAAACGATCTGAAGCTTTGGACGCTGAAAATCGAGGTAATGATCGAGAGAAATCCTCGAAAACTAGGGTTTTCTATGCTTTGTTCGACTCACACTCATCTGGCCGGTCCTATATTGCCTCCTTCGAACCCAACCCTCTCGAGGACTTGTCTGCATGTAGCTGCACCATGGGAATTGCCAAACCAAAGGTTCGAAGCTGGATGATGGTGAAGAACCCACACAGGTTCGTGGGAGTCGCAAGGCCTAGTATGGCTCACGAACCTAGCCTCATTGTCTGGCGAACCTGTTGTGGCGAACCCCACCAGCCGAACCTTGGGTTAGCTGGGCAAAACTGACGATCGAACCTGTGCAGAAATGGACAAGGGCGAACCTACCAACCCTCTACCGAACCCATGCGTGAGCTGCATGGGTGAACCATCGCCAAACCTGTGTACTGCCATGTCACGAACCATCCATGCATGAACCTTAGCCGAACCTTGATGAAACGAACCTCCATTGAAATGAACCTATGTTCGGTGAACCTGCTCCACCGAACCTCTTTTAGCCAAACCTTGCATCCCGCCGAACCTTTGGAGAATTAAACCATGGGCAACGAACCTGTTCTTGTTGTCGAGCCTTTGCATAAAGACGAACCTGGGCGAGAGTTTAATGGTGGATTAGCGAACCTCTACTTTAATGAACCTAAAGGTTCACTGGAAATATTGGCCAGTCATTTCCATTCATCGCCCCAGACTAGTCACATCGGCCCAAACCATGTATTCAGCCACATCGGTGTGTTCGACCCACGGTGATGGGATTCGACAAAGACCCACTGAATTGGCCCACACCATCGACCCATGGCTATTGATTAGGCCCATCATTATTTCTGTCCATGTATATCTTATTCGGCCCAATAGCATGCCGTCGGCCCATACATGTTTTTAATTGGGCCATAGCCATTTGATCCAACCCAAGGCACAATCAATTGGCCCAAACCCCTGATATTCGGCCCACATAACTTACAAGGCCCAACATACTTTTCTGCCCAATTAGGTTTCGGCCCACGTGATTAACGAATCCCATAACACACTAGAACTATAAACAAGGAATAACATGCATAGGAAGATTACCATTTTACTACAAAGGTGATAAATGGGATTAAATCATAAAGTTTTATTAACTATAAACTCAAGTGAATGCTTATTAACTAAAATGGTTTTCAAGACTACACATTATAATAAGATTCGCATAGAAGGCAACATGAGGTAGAGAACAAGGTATATTAGCCTTACCTAATTGAATATGTGCTAGTAATATCTCTTGAACGCGAATTCGGGCCGAATAAAGACCGAGACTCACAAGTGTTAGCCAACTTTAGGGCTAACACTAACACTTATACGCACACAAATCAACTATAACTTATACTTATAAGTTACAAACTACATGAAATCAATACAAGATCGTGAACAAAACAACAAATTTCTACAACGAGCGCGTGCATTTTATTTTAAGCTAAGTCAACCACTTCAAACACAAGGTGAGTTCATTTGTCCCTATTCAAACATATTTGTTTTTACCTCGGGATAGAGAAGCATGTTATACATTTTGAACAAATATTAAAATATTTTATAAATGCTTTATACTTATTCGTGATGCTAATACTAACACTTAAGCTTATTACTCTTATTCTGAAGACTAGAAGCTAAAACTTCAACTTATGTGCTAATGCATTAAACTACATGCTACTATTGGATGCTAATACTAATGCTATAAACTATATGCTACGATTGAATGCTAAATGCTAATACTACAAACTCTATGCTTAAACTCTATGCTAAATCTAATGCTATAAACTATATGCTCGAGCTATATGCTAATATTAGATGCTACATGCTAAGTCTAAATGCTAATGCTTTGAACACTCATACTAATTGCTAAGGCTTTGAACACTTACGCTAAATGCTGACACTTGATACCCTCGTTCTAAAAGCTAATACTATATACACATACTCTAAATACTAATACTTTATACACTTATTTTTAAAAGTTAAATATCTTATACTCTTAATCTTAATGCTAATGCTGTTTACACTTATACTTATTTGCTTAAAACTTTTGAAGCTTTTAAATGCATAAGAAAGACAAACACTAAAACTAGGAATGCTTTTGAAAACCATACATAAGTAATCTTGAAAACTTAAACTCAGAAAGACTCACTTGCTAAAAAGGCTATAAAGACTTATATGTTTGAAATGCTATAAACACTTGTACGCTCGAAATGCTTGGAATGCTTAAAACACTTGAATGCTTGATATGCTTGGAATGCTTAAACACTTGAATGCTTGATATACTTGGAATGCTCAGACAACAGGCTGATTGATCGCTGCGTGTTGACATATGTGTCAACCCCTACTAGTCATCAGCAAAACTATGTGAATGCTCTAAACTTGAATGCTTTAGCTATCGGACATCGTAAGACAGACTGATTGGCCGTCGCGTCTTGACATTGGTCAAGCCCTACTAGTCATCAATGTTCTTCGTTGTCAGAATCCTGTAAGACAGAATGATTGGCCGCCGCGTCTTGACAGTGGTCAAGCCCTACTAGTCATTCAGTGTTCTTCTTGATTCACCCATGGTTGTGACGAGTGGCTAGGATGATTTTGGTCTCTTCTAGTTGACTTTGTGTTATCTTGAAGACTCCTCTATCAAAACACTGATGTCGCGAGTCCTACTTAGTTCCGTTATGGATGGATGCTGAATTCCTTAGGGTGTTCAGCTGTCCATAATGGTAACTCTCAAATGTGATACTCAAATGCTACTCTGTGCGTGTTGAAACTCATAAATCAGGATGCTTAAAACTATGATGGAATTGGATGGTAGGTAAGACGCTTAATTATCATTAACAACAATGTCATATGTGATTTAGTATGTGGTGGGATGTTGGCTGGGCGGACGGTAAGTTCGACCCTACATATGCCCTACATATAAGCATACCGAATTGGATATTACAGGTGATGTTAATGAGGTTAAGGTTGTTACCGAAGGGGTTTGTGAAGGGTGAATGTCTTAAACTTCTAAATAGAATACTTGAAACTATTGGGTGAATATCTTAAACTTCTAAGAAGGATACTTGAAACTATGGGAGAATTTGATGATAGGTAAAGCGCTTAATTATCATTAACAACAATGTCATATGTGGATTAGTATGTGGTGGGATGGCGTCTGGGCGGGTTGTAGGCTCGACCCTTTCGTATGCCCTATATATAAGCATACCGATCTTGATATTACAGGTGATGTTAATGAGATTAAGGTTGTTACCAAAAAGGTTTGCTCAAACTATTTTACAACTACTAAACTATATGAACTCACCAACCATTGTGTTGACTTTGTTTTCTTACATGCTTTCTCTGGTGGGAATGCATACTAGGATGCCCAGTTAAAGGACCTAGTAGATTTTGGAAAAGCACACCTTTTGATGAAAGCTATGAATCTATTGTGATATCTTGTACAGTTACAAGATAGTAAACATTTGATTCTTTTGATAGGTTTACTTAGTTAAATTATCAAACATTGATATTTGTAATTTAACTTTGCAATCCTAGTTAAATGCTATATTGTGCTTTAGTTATTCTCAATGTTGATGCTATGTAAACAATCTAATCATCACGATTATCACTCATGATATCGCGCCCGGGAATCTTCCGCCCGACGGGAAATCCGATCCGTTCCCGCCGGCTCGGGGTGTGACACTTGAACCGCCGAACCAGGGGACGGGACAAACCTGCATGCATGGCGAACCCAAGGAAGCGAACCTTGCATGTGGCCGAACCGTTAGGAGGCCACGAACGTGCCCAAAGTCACGAACCTGCATGGTGTCGTGAACTGGATGCTAACCGAACCTTCCCTATCAGTCGAACCCTCTATGCTGCAACCCTACTTAGCTGAACCCACATGTTGCCTCTAATTAGCCGAACCTTGGGACAACTTAACCCTTTTTCCAGCGAACCTATGGGGGAAAATTAAGGGCATAGAATCTATGATTTTTACCGAGCAATGGGACTAAGAATCTATATTTTCGAATGGGAATTGGACCTCATGACTTACATGCATGGGATAACCTTGTGGGTGTGTATGCATGTGGTGATTAATTAGGGTTTCTCTTATATAAAATCAAGGCTTAACTCTTAAGAGCCAACATGGGGTAAACAATATAATGAATAAGTTGAGAATGGGTTAAAGAAACATGAGTTGTTAACATTTATTTAGTTTGCTTAAAACACTTGGAAGTTTATTTCAAGTCAAGATAAAGCAAACCAACGATCTAAAGGTTCAGTGTTTATTCAAGTATTAACACCTAAACCTTAAAAAGATCCATAATAAAAAGTAACTGACTTAGATGATTTATTTAAATTATCTACACTTAGTTGATCAAATTATTGATAATAAATCTTTTGAAAATTCAAAGACTAGTCATGGGCCGAGATTGGCCCAATGGGCCTAACCTTAGCCCATCATATGTTAAATGTTAATTTAATTCAAGTTAATGATATTTTAATAAAAAAAATGTTTTTGTGAACTTTATTAAATTTAAAATAAATGATTTTGACTTAATATTTGACTTAAAATGAATTAAATTAGAAACGTTTTAACAAAAGAACTTGTTATGATTAACTGTTGGGATACATGTTACAAATGGGTATTTAAGTTAGACTAGTTAGATTAAATCTTAGAATCACATTAGCAACATAGGACACTTAGTTGCACACCGAGACCAAACCCTAGATACGACGACAAATACGTATACTTATCGTATTCAAATTCTTTTAAAACAACCAAGTAACTGAAGATACTTAATTTACAACAAACGGACGTGCATTATTTTCTTGGTCGAAACATAAGAGCTACAACATAGGTGAGTTCATTGCCCCTTTCTAAACGTTTTTGTTTTCAAACGCGGGGCAGAGAAGCATGTGTAAATCTTTTTATTTAAATTGTTTTACGTAAATGCTTTTACTTATTATATGCTTTATATTTGATTGTTATACTCCTAGACTCCTGTCTAGGAAATTGTTATACAGATGAACTCTCAAGTTAATTAATTACTCCTATGAGTAATACCTTAATTCTAAACTCTAAACACACCCTTAGTCCATCGAGTTCAAATTACAGAATCTAAATTCAAAATGAAATCAAAAGAACTAAAACTTAAGATCAAATGCAATGGAATCTAATCCAGTGTGTGATCAGTAAACTAAGGATCCTAATCAAGAATCTATAATCATTGTGGAATCATGGAAATAAAAAGATCGGAATCAAGTGAATCATGGGAATCATAACCGTGTGTGAATCATGGAAATAATGAAATCATTAAAATCTAAGGAAATCATTAATGCTTAAGTTAAGGAGGATGTCAGTTGTTGTCACACCCCGAGCCGGTGGGAACGGATAGGCTTTCCCATCGGGTGGAAGGTTCCCGGGGAGCGATATCATGAGTGATAATCATGATGATCATATTGTTTACATAGCATCAACATTGAGAATAACTAAAGCACAATAAAGCATTAAACTAGGATTACAAAGTTAAATTACAATATCAATGTTTGGTAATTTAACTAAGTAAACCTATCAAAAGAATCAAATGTTTCTATCTTGTATCTGTACAAGATATCAAAAGTGACTCGCATCAATAACAAAATATGTGCTTTCCAAAAGTCTACTAGGTCCTCTAACTGGGCATCCTAGCATGCAATCCTAAACCTTAGCTTATTCCTGTACTTCACCTGAGAAAGCATGTAAGAAAACAAAGTCAACACAATGGTTGGTGAGTTCATATAGTTTAATTGTTGAAAAATAGCTTTAGCAAACCTCTTTTGGTAAAACCTTAACCTCATTAACATCACATGTAATATCCAAATTGGTATGCTTATATATAGGGCATACGAAAGGGTCGAGCCTACAACCCGCCCAGACGCCATCCCACCACATACTAATCCACATATGACACTGTTGTTAATAATAGTTAAGTGTTTTACCTACAACCCAATCCCATCTTCATCATAGCTTTTGCATATTGTTTAAAGTTTACAAGTTTATAGTATCCATAGAGTTAGCCTTTAAGTATATTGTACAAAGCTAATAGTTTCACAATTCATAGTTTAGCTTTCACCAATCTCATGCGTGGGTACAAGCTTTGCTCTAGCATAGTTTAGCATTTACGTAGCCCACGACTAGATACAAGCTTTGCTCTAGCATAGTTTAGCCATTACGTATCCCATGAATTGATGTTAGCTTAGCATCCGAATAGTTTAGCATTTACGTATCTCATATATGGAGATACAAGCCTTGCTCTAGCATAGTTTGACATTTACGTATCTAATATATAGACACAAGCTACGCACACACATAGTTTAGCATTTACATATCTCATATATGCAGATACAAGCCTTGCTCTAGCATAGTTTGGCATTTACGTATCTCATATATAGATAAAAGCTTAGCATTCGCATAGTTTAGCTTCCACGTATCTCATGCATAGATACCATCTTGCAATAGCATAGTTTGGCATTTACGTATCTCATGCATAGATACAAGCTTAGCATTTAACACATAATCATAGCTTGTAGCATTTAGCATCTAGTATCAGCATATAGTTAAGCATACCGTCTGTAGCATTAGCATTGTGCATATAGTTTAAGTTTAGAGTTTATAACCTTAGCATTGAGCATATAGTTTCAGCATAGAGTTTATAGCCTTAGCATTGATCATATAGTTTAAGCATAGAGTTTATAGCCTTAGCATTGATCATATAGTTTAAGCATAGAGATTATAGCCTTAGCATTGATCATATAGTTTAAGCATAGAGTTTATAGCCTTAGCATTGATCATATAGTTTAAGCATAGAATTTATAGCCTTAGCATTGAGCATATAGTTTAAGCATAGAGTTTATAGCCTTAGCATTGAGCATATAGTGATCGCATGTAGATTCTAGCATTAGCACTTAAGTTTAAGTCTTAGTCTTTAGCTTCCAGAATAAGAATAACAAGTTTAAGCATTTGTATGACATCATGAATAAGTGTAAAAGCATTTAATAACATTTCAAAACTTATTTAAAATGTATAACATGCTCCTCAGTCCCGAGGTAAAAACAAATATGTTTGAAAAGGGACAAATGAACTCACCTTGATTTTAAAGTGGTTGGCTTAGCTTAAACTAGAATGCGCGCGCTCGTTGTAGTATTTGTTGTTGTTTTCACGATCCTGTATTGATTTCACGTTGTATATAACCTATGAGTATAAACTATAGCTGATGTGTATGTGCGGATGTGTTAGCCCTAAAGTTGGCTAACACTTGTGAGTCTCGGTTATCATTCGGCCTCATTTGCTAGTTAAGGATTGCACTCTCAGTTAACCACTCAGGTTGTTATTATGACAAGCCTTTATGTTATACGTTTATCTTTACACCATTATTGAAATCTCAAAACTTGTCTTTGTAAGCTTATTTGTTTTGATATGAGACTTAGTATGTAAACCCCAATCAATCCCACCATCTTTGTAGTTTTCATGAGTATATCCCATGCATGTTATTTATTTAGTTGATTTCATTTTCAAGTGTTGGTTTCAACTTAACCCAAAGTGGGCTGAATGACATGTGTTTGGGCCTAAACAATGAACTGGGCCTAGGTTGGCTAGGTTGCACGAGGGTGGACTAAAAAATTGGTTTGGGCCAATTAATTGGGCTAATAATCCTTTTGGCCACTTAAGGATGAGATGGGCCAAGTAAGGTTAAAACCGGTTAGTCAAGGAGGTCAGCGAACCTATCAGAAAAGGTTTGGCCATGACCTCAGTTTCGTGGTGCAGGGGTTCGGTCATGGTCACCACTCCGGCGAACCTAAGAGTCTGTTCAAGCGGAGGTTCGTCCAAGAAAAGGTTCGGCGGACTGGTTTCATTCACAGGTTCGTCATGCATGCCAGGTTCGGCTAGGTGATTCAGGTGCCCAAGGTTTGTAGGGTCTATGGTTCGTGGCATCACATGGGTTCGGCAAAGGAATAGGTTCGGCCGATGGTGGTTTAGCCATGCAGGTTCGCCGCAACAAGGTGATAGGTTCGGCAGAGAAGGTTCGTGGGTTCCTGGATAACAGGTTCGTGTGCTTGGGAGGTTCGTCCTAGGTGGCGAAGGGTTTGGCTGATGATCATAGGTTTGGCCAACGCATGAATGGGTCGCCCTAGGTGATGAAGGGTTCGGCTGATGATGTGGGTTCGCAAGCTATGCACAGGTTCGGCCATGTCCAGCTCTTCTGCGAACCTGCAACTCTTCATCACCATCTCCATCGATCATCAACTGATGTAGGGCTGTTTTCATGGCAGTTTTAAGCAAAGGTTGGTTCTCGAGGATGTAGAGTGTGTGTATGAGATTCCTACGGCGGTTTGTGTGTTTGGTCGAACAAAAGGGTACAAAACCCTATTTTTTCTTGATTTCAAGCTTCATTACCTCGGTTTTGGCTGGCTAACTTCCCCGATCTGCTGTACTTTTTTGTAGAGGAGTTCGAGAGCTTCGTTTGGGCACCAAGAACGCCTGATTTCGTTAGAAATGACCAAGTTATGAATATTTGAAGGTTGATTCTTCTAGAGAGAGAGAGAGAGAGATTTGGGAGTGGGTGTTTAGAGAGAGAGAAAGATGAAAGAAATGAGAGAAAATGCCTCATTTAAGGTTTATATACCCCGGGGGTGTTCGGGTTTGTTTCGGTCTCGGTTCTCGTTTTCGTCGTGTTCCCGGCACGTTACGCGCGTGTTTTGTAAATAAAATAAAAGAATTTATTTTCAAATGTTTGGAAGGTGGTTATTTCTAGTAAATCTTTAAATCAATGTTTCTTGAATTATTTATCATAATTGATTATTTTAAGTGTTTCGTTAACTCGCATCCATTTCGCGTATTCTGATTATTTTAAATTAAATAAGTCTATTTTAAAGTCTTTAAAAGGTTGTGATTCCTAATAAATGTTTAGTATTTAATTTTCTTAAATTATTTTCGTTCGTTTCATTTTTCGTTTTCGTTTCGTCAGAACGTGTCTCCTTCGCGCGTATTCGTTTGAATCATCACCCGAACGAATATGACGTTGGTTTCACTTTCTGATTCTTGTTTTCTACATTTCAGTCATCGTTTCAGAATGTTAACTTTCAGATTTATTCGTACAGATCGTCATCTATATGAATAATTCGTCGGTTTAGCATTCTGTAACAACAACCGTTATGGTTTTGTTCTGTTTAACCTCGCATACGTTTATACATAATAGCATTAAATAAAGCATTTGTGTATCTGTTCTGTGTTGTCTGTTGTGTTTCTGACTGTTAAACCATGAGGTTTAATTTAGATTTCAGAAACGATAGCGTAATAGTTTATTGTCAAACATCAAGTGTCAATAGCATATACATAGTTCACGTAGTTTGTACCTGAGTTACTGTGCAAGTTACTGTTGAGATCACTGTTCCGGCAACGCTTCCGACACTGATGTTACAGTTGTATATAAATCAAGACCACATGTAACACACGGAAAGTCCCGGCATAAATAGTAGACTCTTGTAGTCAAGCTATATGGGCAATAACGGAAACTATTAAACAAAATAAAAATCAGGAGAATCAAAGAAGATCAAGAATCAAAGGATATCCTTAAAGTCCCGGCATGTATAGTAGACCAGTAGGTCAAGCTGATATGGGCATCATTAAAGTCCCGACACATACATGTAGACTCCTTGTGGGTCATGCCTGATATGGGCCACGTGTGAGAGGGTACAACTTGGACAACCACCAACAACTAAGTCTAATTGATCGAGTCAAATAAGGCCCAATCATCATGTCTTAATTGTATTTAAATGATTATTATTTAATTAATTAAACATTTAATATCATATTACTACAAGTGCTCTGAGGGTAATCATGAAAACATGATGAACTCAATAGATCAGAGGTAAGTCTATTTGTGGAAATCAGAATCTAAAATGAAGGTGAATGGAATGAAACACTTAATTATCATTAACAACAATATGCTAAGCAGTCCGGTATGTGGTGGGACGGTGGTGGGCGAACAGTAAGTTCGACCCTACATATGCCCTATATATAAGCATACTTGATTGGATAGCATAGGTGGTTGTTGTGAGGTTAAGGTTGTCATTCAGGGGATCAAGGTAAACATTTTCAGGGTAATCAAATGCTAAGAAAAAAAAGGTTATGGAAATCAAAGAGGTGGGATGAAATGCTTAATTATCACCAGGAACAATATATCATGTGGTTTGGTATGTGGTGGGACGTGGCTGGGCGAGCGGTAAGTTCGACCCTACATATGCCCTATATATAAGCATACTGAACTGGATGGTATAGGTGGTTAATGGTGAGGTTAAGGTTTCATTCAGATCATTCAAATTCTTTTTTTATAAAACTTAATGAACTCACAAACCATGTATTGAATTTATTTTTGCATGACTTCTTAGGTGACGAACAGGTCAACTAAGGAGTTATTCCATTGGACTAGGATATCAGTTAGAGGACCTAGATTTTTTGACCTGCATATTCTTGGAAACATCATTTCACAGATTATTTTTGTATATCTTGTGCAGATACAAGATTGAAGACTTATGATGTTGATAGTAGATTTACATTGTTAAATTATGAACTAAACTGATGTAATTTAACTTTGTAATTCTATTTTCATTTAGCAGTTTCTCATTTATATATATCATGTGCAATGTAAACAATCTGATCATTTTGATTATCACTCACGATATCGCGCCCCGGGAACCTTCCGCCCGACGGGGAAGTCGATCCAACCGCCGGCTCAGGGTGTGACACTCGTCATCTGGATTCCCCTCCAGATCATCCTTTAGATCCTCCTCTTCATCAGACACAACTAGCTTTGGTCAGGCAAGTGGAGCATATGGTGGTATGGAGGCAACTGAGACTAAGGGGTAATTAGCGTATACTCCTCATCCGAGTCGTATATAACGATTAGAAAAGAAGCTGACGACATGGCTGCAACAAATAACGAAAATTTCTTACCTATGTTTGCATAGGACTTACTACAATGATTGTGCCCAACAATAATTGTGTTGTGTCCTCACGGCTATGGAATAGGCCTACTTAATGCAAACTAGTTTGCTAATTGCTCAGATACCAATGGTCATGATTTCATAGTAATTGTTTACATTGAACAACTTCTTTATGCATTGATAATAAAGGTTTACATCATGTCTTAAATTACAACATCCAAAATGTAACAAAACTAAGGTTCTAAACTTCAAATATGATGTGTAAGATTTTACAAATATCCTAGGTCAATAGACTATGCAAGGAAATTCTAAAAGTATGCATTTGAATGTGATGTGACTTCAAGAAAATCATTCCCAAAATATGCCCACATGCTTGCTTCAATTACCACAGAAATACATGCTAAAATAGGGAGCATAATGAGTTCACAAGTTTAGACACGAGACAGATAATTTAGAATCAAAATAGGTCCAGGGGAAAAATACTCGCAGCCGAGCACTCGTCCCACTCCCCTTGGAAGAGCGAAAACCAAAAATAGTGGTACTAGCACGTTTGGTCGTTAACTCCTCGCGCCTCTCCCTCTTTTTTAGCCAACATCATCAACCCCATTTTTCAATCTCTCAACTGCTCAAGAAGTTGGACTAGCTGCACCTCCGACCCGGTCTCTCAAAATGATTTCTTAAGGATCGTGATGGCTCTCGTAACTAACTTTGATTTAGATCCGCATTAGATGGACGTCAAAACTGCTTTCCTAAATGGCGACTTGTATGAAAACGTGTTAATGAAACAGCCTGAGGGCTTCATGCCTGAAGGTCAAAAGCATTTAGTCTACATGCTAAAGAAACTCATTTACAGGTTGAAGCAAGCCTCGCGTCAACAGTATCTAAAGTTTGATGAAGTGATGAAAAAGCACAGTTTCCTAAAGAATTAAGTGGATCAATGCACCATCCTCAATATGAGTGGAAGCAACTTTACTTTACTTGTACTTTATGCATATGACATTCTCCTGGTAAGTAATAGCTTAGGAATTTTGCATGAGTCAAAGCGATTACTTTTGCATAATTTCGACATGAAGGATCTCGGAGAGGCCTCTTACGTTATTGGTATCGAAATACACGAGATAGGGTCAATGGACTTTTGGGTTCTTCTCAGAAGGCTTACATTGAACGGGTCCTATCACTCTACAACATGCACAACTGCTCTCACTCTGTAGCTAGAGTAGTTAATGGAGAGTTTTAGTTTCATTTCAATGTCCAAAAACTGAGGCTGAAATGGTGCAAATGAGAACGATACCTTACGCATCAGCAGTTGGGAGCCTTATGTATGCTCAAGTCTATATTCGTCCATATATCACTTACATTGCTGGAATGCTTGGCCGGCATCAAACTAATTCTAGCCTTGATCACTAGAAGACAACTAAGAAAGTACTTCGATATCTTCAAGGGACAAAATACTTTAAACTGACTTATATAAGAAGTTTTAATTTGGTAGTGGTTTTTTACTCTAATTCTGACTAAGTGAAATGCAAAGATGACAACAAATCAACTGCGAGGTACATATTTATGCTAGCAGGCAGACTGATCTCATGGAAGACGTGACACCCCGTAAATTCCAGGTCAGCATCCTATTTATTTAAATGTTTATTCAATTGATATTTGTACACGTGGCACTAGAATTAATTTATTTAGTGTGACACGTGGCATGACAATACGAACACTGACACAAACATGAAATTCGGTGAATTATCGCAACACGCACACATGTGTTAAGAAAACACGAACGTTGGTGAACGTTTAGCAAATCGTGTAACAAAACACTAGAAACTTACGAAATGCTCAGACATTGAACTTAGAATTTCAAGCGAGGCCGAACGATAGTCCGTAAGCGTGAAAACGGCGAATAACGGAGCAAACCATTGAAATTGGGCCTATTGGGCTCTTTTGGACCCGTCGCGATAGCGATGGCCCTCAAGGAACCCCATGGCGGTATGCGAGGGATGGGCGGGGAGATTGAACTCCCGAAATCCATCGCGGTACGCTGAGAGCATCTGAAGCCCTCTTGGCGGTACGCGACGGACGTCCACACGCAAAAATCTTATAAAACCAAGATGTAATCATTTCTAGCCACTCTACTTTGCATTTCTCGAGCACCAGACCACTCAAGATCGTCTTCTTCACCTGAGAACCCCCTGGAAGCCATTAGAGACCACTTGGAAGCTTAGAACATGGAGGTTGAAGCTTGGAGCCCACATAGAAGCTTGAGCGCCACCACTATCTTCTTGTTCTTGACCAAACCAATGAACCAGGAGACCAAGGAGCTGCTTGAGCATCATCTTAGTGATTCAAGGAGCATTGGAAGGTAGTCACATGCTCCTTGTAGTTTAAAAAACACTTTTCACCCACATGCATGTGCTAAAATCCACATGCAAGCACTACACCTTCACATGCATGAACTTCTTGAGATTTGAATATGGGTTTATGGCTAAATCCACTGTTATTAAGGATCTATAATGATATTTGATGTTTTATGATGAACCATGATGAGATGTATATGTACAATGTATGTTTTGGTCATGGATGATGATAATCCTTGCATGCATATATGATCTAAGGATCTTAGATGAATTTTAGGGATTATTGATGATGATGTTAATGGTATGCATGATTGGATGTTGTTAAAAATGGTCAGAATGCTAGTATCCTTAACACTTTCATTTTTAGTAACTTTTAGTTACATTTCTATGATTATCATGAAATTATGAGATGCATGTAAAAGGAGTTGTTGTTAGAATGATATTATAATGATTAGAGCTTAGGAATGTGATTTGGACTTGATTATGGTCATTTTGGCCTAGTTACTAATTATAGTAACTTTGGTGGACCGATCTTCAATAAACGATAATTTTGGCCAAATGAGCATGATTAGATTATGTTAAATGGCAATATATGATGATTTGTGATATGAAAATGGCTTAGGTATGCCTAGAATGATTAGTTGAATGTAGATTGTCAAAGTTACTATTTATAGTAACTTTGTTTTGTGAAATATCGACTTGGAATGCTAGATATATATTGGACATGTTAATTAACTTAATATGCTTTGATATGATGAGTGTTTGCTAAATTATATGGTTTCCGATATCGCACATGCTACATTTAGAAACTTTCCTTTTTAGGAAACTTTTGTATGCAAACGTGACATATATGCTTACTTGACTTCGTATGACAACGTGCTAGGTGATAACATGATCACGTAGGACTTAACGAGCATGCTAGAACTTAAAAGGGATATGTGTTGTGAAACTTGCCATAAATGGAAACTTACTATAAATAGTAAGTTATCCATAGACGCGACTTGCGCATTTTCCAAACAACGAAACAAATCACGTATGTTACACGATTCACAAACCGACACACGGTTCACCAACTGGTCGTTGACTTGACACGGTCAAACACGGTCAATGTTGACCGACACGGACAAACATGAACAACCAAGGGTTGTTGAGCGCAAACACGAGCACGAACACGAACATGGTCACTTACACGAACTCACGTATGGTATACGATATAGGTAGCCGGTGACCGACACACAGTCTAGACAGGATCTTACGCATTAGTTTCCGATCATCACTAAGGTGATTACGGCCCCTCTTTACTCTTTACAAGCTTATCAAATAGGGGGAGAATACTTGTTGAATCGAGTCAAACATTATTACTATACAAACATTTTATGTGTATGCTGGTTTATTAGACAAACATTAAGTGTTGTAATCGTAACAAGCCCTCACAAAGTCTTACGTTAATGTACAAACAACGAGGTGAGTTTGAATGGATCCGTTTGGGTGTGACGAAACCCACGTGGCACAATATTGACTGGAGGTCATAACACGTGAAATCTCGACCTATCTAGCTATGTT